>JAEIIJ010012587.1:0-31155 GCA_018904815.1 Drosophila ogumai | reverse complement strand
TTTATTAAAGCCTACTTTTAGGCCAAACTGGTTTTAAGGTCGCTACGTGCGCCGCTACATACGCAGCATGCGCCGCAGCCAATTAAAGTTTTTAATTCCCGCGCACCGCACCACCGCGCGGCAGACAGGCAGACCCAGAAGCGGATCGGAGCGGAGTGCAGTCCTTATCCATTATCCATGACAATTGTTAAATGAACTTTACGCTCTAATGAGCTCATGGTACATGAATTAAAAATTCCCCAACTTTGGCCTGCATCTCTCGCTGACTTTCGTTTAAGTCTGCGTCGCGTTCCAGGAAGGGGGCAGCCAAAGGTGGGGAAGGGTAATGGCACTGATATTGGGCCAAAATATATATTTGCATAAATTGAATCAATTAATGAATCGCATTATGTTTTAGTAATGAGCCCCAGAGATGCCAAAACCGCCCCTCGTCCCTCGGGTGTTCCGGTTGCCTCGAAAAACTTGGCTTCAAATATTAATGTCATGTCAAACAGCAATTATGCCATGTTACAACAACGACAAAAACAACAACGGCAACAGTGGCGGCAGCAAGGATAACAACAACGGCGATAAATCCAGGCTCTTCATTCTTTGCATATGCACACGCACACTCGCACACTCGCACACTGTCATACTGGCACACTCGCATGCATATATGCGAATCTATATGTGCATATTTATACACATTTGTACACTTGAGCAATTTGGCAAATAAATCATTATTATTTCATCAAATTTGTCATTGATAATGTTACGAGAATGTTGCCAGCCATTTATGTGTGGCCTCCGTTCCGTGCCGCCTTCTGTCCGTTCCGTCTGTGTGGTTCCGCTGTGTGCGTGCCGCAGTGTGTGTGTGTGTGCGTGTGGAATTGCAGAAGGATTTCAAAGCCAGGCAAAAGACAAAACACACTACTGAGCCAAGAACAAACGGCCTGACACCGATGCTGTTTGCACAGGCAAGTTTATGGCAGGAAACTGCAACATAAATTCAGTCTAAACTTAAATTCACACAGGCGACAATCTGCATGACGCGTGCACTTTGTGCAATTTAATTTAAGCAAATTTAAGAAATATAACCGAACGATATGAAACGCATTTTAATGAATAAAAGTGCCAGCAAACAGAATTAAAGTTGGACGAATAAATGATTTTTTGAATTCAATTCATATCACAAGAAATAAGATAAATAAAAACTGATTTTCAATTATATTTCCATGTCCGCCATAGGTGATGCTGACAAACATTTAATTAAACAGAATTTAGTTGGTGCAAACTATTATTATTAATTAGTGTTCTTCGTATGAATCGTATATTGTGGAAATTGTTTTTTTATTAAATGTCAAGTGCATTATTTTGTTATGACAAAGGCAGGCCGGTAAATTTTTTATTTGATAAAACAGGGAAAAATATTTATAATATTTTAGTAATTTTTTTCAATTGTTATTATTTCCGAACTTTCATGTTCATAATGTTGTATAAACACCTAACTTCTAATAACATTTTCTACATCAAAATAAAACTGAACATAAACAAAGTATTTTTAATTTCAAACTCCTAGAAGGGCCAAGACTAAAAACGAATAAATATTCTGCAAACTATCAAAATTACTCTCTGTTCAAAGGACACACAAATGCTTTTATGTATATCAAGAGCAGGATTACTGTGACTCATTACAAATGCGCCCACTGATATGCAGGACTCAAACATTTCACATGGATTTCGTTTTGAGGCCGTAATTAATATTTCAATTTGCTCTTCCCCGATGAAAGGAACTTGACCACAACTTAATATTCCCAATTCCCTGTAAGCACAAATCAATGGAAGTCAATCAACTTTTGGTCAGTGTACTGGCCCATAAAATGGCCAAGTCAAGGATAATATCAACTTGAAACCGAACCAGGGAATTTAGTGTATTTGATGCATTTCGTAATATCGAAGCAAGGCTTCTTTTGCTGAGATGGATGGCAAAGTATCCTTGGCAGGATGGAATGATAGATGAATGGGGGCGGCATGGAGGTGGCTATGTGGTTGGGGGGATTTTAACACACAATCGAACATCATTATCAATCATAAATTTTGGTAAATTGCACTTAAACTGTAAAATGTTGGCCAGCATAAATTGTGAATTGCATTAGTCATACACAAACATGGAAACACTGGCGTATGCATGGCTGGTAAAGTGCAATCAACGGCAAATGGTTATTAAATTTACATTCCACCAGAGATATAAGCAGTGGGTGTAGCTGCGGCAGAGATACGGCTTTTCAGATGACTTTCATTAGTTGATTTCATTTCAGTTAATTCCCCCGAATATTTTGCCTCCTTCATTACCCGACGTTTTGACAAGCTACAGGCTTCCGGTTTTCGAATAGCCTTAAGTCATAAGAAGATTAAATGCATTTCGGCCTAAATGAATTAAAAACCTGCAAAAGACGTCTCGTCCGGCCATTGAATGTTGAATCGAATTTAAATTTATGTCGACCGTAAAAGGGACAAAACTAATTGAGGCGCCTAAACAGATTTATACGCATTAAGTGTATTATGAACCCTCTAAAGGGGGAGAACTATAAATCTGGAAAATTCCTCTGATTAAATAAGTGACTTCGTTGCGCTCCGGTTGGGCCCGGGATTTTAATGCAAAAAGGAAGCACACACGGCCGTGATTTATTAGTTATTCAAGCAGTTATCATGATTTATGATATATTGATTTATACGCTTCTCGATTCGTTTCGTTTTTATATTTTGCTTTGTTTGTTGTTTGTTTAATAAAGCTTTCGGAAAAGTTTTCCGGGTCCACGTGATTTGCATAATTCAATAATTGCGAGTGCGAGTGGGAGTTCGAGTGCGGGCGAAGCAACGACAAACAATGGCAGGCGGAAGGGAGCCTTTCTCGTAGATGGATTTCCCTCGATGGCGGTCTTGAGAATTAATAACAATTTGTATTCATTTGTGAATATTACAAAAGGATTATTCAAAATTAATTAAAATTTGCACTTCCAAATTGCTTTTAGGGGCGTCGGGGGAGCGCTAAGCACCAAGCACCGAGCGCCAAATCGCACTGCCGCGCGATTGATGCCACCTAAATCGAGTTTAGGCACATTGATGAGCATCAATTAATCATGCCACAAATGACACTCGCCCCAGTTGGCCTAAGCCGACGAAAGCCCCCAAATTACGCATACGACACGTACGCCTCAAAGAGCCACACCCTCTAAACCTTTAAACCTCTAAACCGCCACAGCCCAATTGCTAATTAAAAATTGAGCTCGACGAAGAGTTGCCAATTACAGAGGCAGCCCAGCCGGAGAGCGGAAACCAAACACATTGACACCGATGCCGATGGCGATACTTAAAGCACTCAATAAACGGAATCGTTTCGGACTGGTTAATGCCCAACTTAAAGAATACTCAAACCACACACCGACACACCAACCGAAGCACACAGCTGCACACCTGTCAGCCAAGATGGCACACAAACAAACATGTCATTATCATAATGCCAAAAGGAGGAGACCTCCTTGTAGCGTCGTCCCAGGACATTGTGTCACACGCAGCACGACAAGCTGGAATTCTAGAGGGGTGGAGCGGAATCGGCGGGAAGCGGGGAGTATGGATGGCGGGGTGGCATAGAATGAGACATTCCCATTCTGCTCCAGTGAAGCATGCGAAATGGCGACAGTTTGTGTGCGCATAACTGAGCATAATCGACGCCTTTTGGTTATAATTAACTCATTAAAGTGAAACGGCAGCCGCAGGATGCTCGCTAAATGCGCTGCTCAGCCATCAAAGAGCACACATGTTCTCTCCCGTGTAATCCGAACCACTCAGCAGACTCAGCGCCCACACACACACACTACCCCAGCCGGAATCAACCGCTAACCCCAGCCAAGCCAAGCCAGGCCGGGCCAGGCCAAGCCAAACCAAGCCCAACCACTCGAAGCGCAGCCAAAACCCATCCGAAGCTAACCAAACCAGACCAAGGCAAACAAGCTTCTCTCGTTACGCCCTCACACCCACGCATTGGCCTGTCTAACCGCAGGCTCGTAAATAAGAAATGAAATCAAAGTTAACATTTTATAAATCTGATTTTTATAACTTTTCTTGCACCCCACCCCACCACACCACACCACATACCACACACTCACACACATGCCGACTGCTGGGCAATTCCCATGTGAAATTGCAATTAAATTAATGTCACGCATACGCGGCGTATGGCAAACACACACGCTTCCTGCCTTCTATTCAGCAAGAGGAATGGCTGCAGCAGCGGGACGGAGGAGCGGAAAGCGGCAGCGGAACAGGAACAACGGGCCACATAGCTCAGGTTTTATTGCTCGGCCGCAAACAATAACAACAGCTACGGCGACAGGGGCAGCGACAGCGGCAGAAACAGAAACAGCAGCAGAAACAGCGGCAACAGCAATAGCAACAGCGGCGACAACAATTAGTGCGTGTTGCCAACCAGCAGGGACCACAGGCAAACATAAAAAATGGGAGACTAACGTATACCCTCATATTTAATAGTATATTAGCAGAAGAATATTTAAAATATTATTATCGAAATCATATCATAGAAATTATTTCAGATCAGATAGAATATGTAGCACTCTTCTAAAGAACATTATTTCTTTAATATTTTTTAGCTTTTAATAAAAGATTTATATAAAAAGGAAATCATTTATAGCATTTATAATCCTCTTAAGGTCTTGAAAATTTTTTTTAATAATTTAATAAAATGAGAATAGATTCTTTCAATACTTAAAAACAAATTTCTAAGCTTTTCTTTTTATTTATTTTGACTTTTCTTTTTTAATTAATAATTTTAAAAAATATTTTAAATTCTGATCCCCAAGTGCTGATCAACCTTCTCTGCCCCACATACCACGTTCAACGAACAAGAACGGCAACAGTGGCAAAATCGGCAGCTGCTGCTCGGCGGTCAAAGTTGCGGATGCTGGTGGGACCGCGGCAGGGGCAGCAGGATAAGGGTGAGGGGGGGACTGAGGGTACGGCGTTTGTGCTCTGCATATAAATCGATGCTGATGTTGATGCTGTGAAAATTTGCTAAAATAACTACAGACAGAGACCAACACACACGCGTTCGCTTCGACACATACTTGGGCAAAAGCAATTAAACTGCTAAAACCACATTTTGTGCGAGAAATAATTGCGAAAATGCCAAAACATAAAGCCAAACAACAAACATAACCGAACCCCGCCAAAAAAAAAAGAGAAAAAAGTTCAGCCTAAAGCAGCCTCGATACAGCAATAGCAACAGCCAGCACAGCATCAATTACATTGACAGTGGGTGGGGATTTCGGGACTTTCGGAGGAGTAGGGTGCTGAGCAGCCCCAAGAGGGATGACAAGGACGACGGGCTCCGGTGATCGAAGCCCGGCCAGCAAAAAGTCAAACCAAAACGAAACCGAACCAACAAAACAAAAAAATAACGTGGCCAAATGGCAACAACAAATCAAATATATTATAACGCACAAAAACAAACCAAACTCAAATGCCAGCTTCAATAACAATAACACAGGCGGGCGGAGCCGGGGGGCGTGGCCTGGGCGGGGACTTGGGCTTTGCGGGCGGCCGGGGAGGGTCGAAGGTCGTAGGTCGCAGGTCGCAGTTCGAGGGGTAGCAGTAACGAGCACTGACAGAATTCGGTTGCGGCGGTTTTGTGTTTACACTTTACAATAGGATTGCCGAGGCTTTGGCGGAATTTGAAATTTTTGCCAGGGCTTTCTAATGAAATCTCCAAAGGCAACAAATTAGTTTTCGCTGTCCCCAAAAATGGGTTCTCAGCCATGGAGCAGGGTGGTTTATCAGGAACTTCCCTAATGGTGATATTGAATAAATATTTGCGCCAGCAATGAGATTTTCCAAGGGCTTCTTCAAGGCGAAACGATTTCAAATTGAGTAACGCTGATATTTTAATTTTTAAATGGGAATAACAAATATGTTAAGCAATTGTAAATGTAAAGTTTTTTAATGGGATAATAAAATTCCTTATATTTCGAAGACAAAACGTTGCAAATATGAATATCCCAGGCAATAATTAAGTTAAAATACAGACAAATATGTTAGATATTGACTTCTTTGAGATATATAGTACTTAAAATCTTCACGCCCTTCGGCAAGTAACCTCAGCTTTCAATTAAGAAAACTTTTTGGCAACAACCTCACAGAGGAGACGATCAATTTCGAAACAAATCAGGGGCCCCAGCAGCGAACTTGGTGGAAACCAAAATTGATTCTCCATGAATTGGGTCTGCCAATATCCGCGAAGGACCAACTTTCAGCTGGGCCGTTCAAACTTTGTTCATACAGTCCGATCATAAACACATCCACAGTAGGCAACAGATGCGATGGGTCGGCGGGCAAGGTTGGCGGCAAATGCAAAATCCAAAATGCGTAAACAGCCAGGATAGCGAAAAAAAAAAACAAAAGCCGAAAGCACGAAAACAAAAACAAACACGCGGCCAGGACAAACAAAATGAATGGCATTCGCGGTTGAGTCGCTGTGAAAGACAAATTAAGATTATAAAAAAAAAGAAAATAAATATAATAATAAAAATAACACATAGAGAGCGGAGGAATAATAAAAAAAACCGAATTGATTGATTGATTTATCAAATGTCTGCCATGGCAATGGGCTGAAGGTGAGCGCCGGGCTGGGGCTGTAGGTGGATCCGAACCGGGGATGGTGGCAGCTGCGGCACGGCCGCGTCCATATCTTTGTCTGCGAGGGCGGCGCGTTTGTGATTTGACAGACGAACTGACAGCAAGACGTGCACAGCGACAGTCGGGGAGGGGCATTTTTTTTGGGGGGCTTGGGATCTGAAGGGGGTTTGGCTCCGACTGGGAGGATGCCAGGGGTCGCGGATAGCGACGCCTGCCTGTCGGCGTTTATGTATGCGCGTAATTCCGGGGGCCACCACCAGCTCGCCAGAGCTTCGGGAAAGATGGAGTGAACTGAACTGAATCGGAGCGAAGTGAAGTGAAGTGGAGTGGAGTGGAGGACGGCGGACGGCGGTCGGAGATGGTGCGTAGGTGTAGGTGTGCCTATATCCTGTCGCTGAGCGTTTGTCTGTGTGTGAGGGCGCCGGCGACACGTAGCACATTTTATTTTCCAAGTAATAAATCAATTTTCCGCACCACTAAAAATGAAAACGAAAAACGAAAGCGAACGAAGGAGCGAACGGAGCTGAAGTTGACGCTGACGCTTCTATCGAGTGGAGCCAAGAAGCGGATTCCGCATCAGGGGGGTTTGGCTAGCAAGGGTCGCACCAGGCTGGACTGGCTGCAGGGAGGCAACAGTTGGCGCACCTGGGCAGAGCGTAAATTAAAGTCACTAAATCAAAAAATTCCCAAAAACACAGAGGAAGAGGAAAAGGGAGCCAGAGGCCGGAGGGGAGTGAAGCGAAGCAAACGGGAAAGTTAACATTTGTTTACGTGGTTGGACGATTGCGGACGTCTTGGACGTGTAGCTGTACCTACGTCTACCTGGGCGCCCGGCAAGTTTCTCAGTCATTTATTGGCCAGAAAAGTTCGTACCGAATGGGAATGGGAATAGGTCCGGGGCTGGGGCAGGAGCAGGAGCAAATGAGCAACTTGGCGCAAAACAAAAAGTAAGTAAAACAATTTGTTGTTTTTACACTTGCCATCCATTAAGCGAAGGGGTATGTTCGACTAGAATTGCTTCCAGGGGTCGGTTGGGAAAAGGTTAAGGGATGGAAAGTTTCCAGACATCTTCGAGTTTTCATTGAAAATGTGGCATTACCTTAAGATTTGCTCTTGAGTATCTCGGCTGTCCTCTGGGCATAATTCAAGGCTGAACGAGAAAGCTTTGGCATTTTATCTAACTTCCAAACACTCCAACGATTAAATACAAAGTTTAAATTAAATTTCAATTATTTGTTGCTAAGTCGTTTAGTTGGCTTGCCGTTTATTAACAAAAGAAATATTTGTTGAAATATTTGTTGAAGGATTAGTTCGAATTTCCTGAGAATGCCGCACAACTCAAATTAGTTGTGCAGTCATGAAGTGACCCAGTTTTCATTTTGTTTGTGTGGCGCACAGTGAATTGGTTTAATTAGTCTTTTTAATTAACCCAAATTAGCAAGCAAACAAAATTCCTTTTAACTATCATTTAGGGCTTACAATTAAGATATTTTGTTATTTAGGCTTTGAATTGAGTAAAAATCGACAGCATTGATTGCATTTTGAGATACTTTCCAGGAGATTTTTACATATAAATAACTAAGTAAATAGCTGAAGAGCAGCTATAGTTTATTAATGCTTAATTCTGAAGCATATGTATTATATATTTAGTGTGCTCTTTTAAGAAAATACAAGTCTTCATTAGGTACTACTTTTGTCTATATTTTCTATAATCTAATTTTTAACATATTCCTAAAGAAAATACACTGCCAAAGCATTGACTTTTCTAAATTCTGGTCTGTCCTCTACGTGGCAAGTGTCCTTTAAGACTGCTCTCTACGCAGCAATTACCCTTGGATCTCCTGTAATCTCTCTTTTGGAGCACCTAAATGGCAACGCTTAGTCGAATCACTTTCATTTGGAAGACACGGACCGGTGTTCTTTGCTTTTTTTTCGCTTCCCTTGGCCAGTGCGGCAATTTGTTTTGAGTGGGGTCGATGGGGCCAGGGGAACAATGGGCAGGTTTCGGCGTTGAATCGGGAATGAGAGTGTGAGTTTTCCTAGCTGGGGCCTAGGGGCCGGCCGTTGGTTCAGTGATTCGGTGGTTCGGTGGTGCGGCGTCAAAGGCAGCAAAACAAATCAAGTCAACAATCAACGGAACGCACAAACATACAACCATACACACAATCACAATCCTGGGCCGGGCAAACAAACAAACAGCCTGAGGGGTGGGACAGTGGGGACTGTGGGAATAGGGACGAACATTGGGGCAGACACCCTGTAAAAGTTAATGTAACGGCGCATTTAATTGCACGCACGGAATGAATTCCACTCCGGCACTCGGCCGCATGCCACGCCCACACCTCCTGGAGTCCTGGAGTCCTGGTGTCCCGGACTCCACTCCTCCTTCATTCTGCTCCCCAGAGTGGACAAGCGTAACTTAGCTACGGACCGACGGACGGACGAACGGGCAAACTTGGCTTTTTGGCCTCGCACAGTTTTGGGCCAGGTGAGAAGCGGCAGTGAAGTAAGTAAAAATGGCTATTAGCCAAAGCATTTTATGTGGCTCCTTTTACTTGGGACACGCCCGCTTGGCCTGCATGCTGCTCCGGGTGCCCTTACGCCTTGCTCTCCCCTCTGTGCTCGTCCTGCCCGCCCATCCTTTGTTGCCTAATGCGCTTTGCTATTTTTTAATTATAACGCAAGTTACCTGCAAATGAAAAGTAAAAGGGCTGCCAAGACGACGACGACGACGACGACGACGACGACGAGGACGATGGCGAGGACGTCCGCATCCTGTCTCAGGAAGTGGCTGCGGCCAAGACACGAACAGCAGGGAACGGCGGGGGACGAAGGACGAAGGATGAAGCAGAAGAAGCTGGCGAAGGCACGAGTTCCCCCTTTATATTTTTCTGCTACAGCCTCTATTTTTTTTTGTTGCTAGCTGCAACGATGCTGGAAAATTCGCTGGCAACAATTTTAATTGCGTAAACTGTGCAGTTTTCTTGCCCCGTCTCTTTCGCACTGTCTGTCGCCGTCTCCCCCAGTCTCTCTCCCTCTCTATCTATCCATCTATCTCTGCCCCCATACCCCTCAGCGTCTCTGGTCGCTGCAATCTCTAGTTTTCTCTGGTATTCCTGGCAAGTTGTAGCTGCAAAGGCCAAGCTGTGGCAAAATTAAATTACTCATACGCTCAGTTGGCCAGCACTGTAGTGCTCTCTCTCTGTCTCGGCTGCGACGGATTTATTGTTAATTGGAAATGAGGCATGCCCCGACTGTTTGATGCGAAACTGAACGGAACGGAACAAGATTTCCGCCACTCAGCCGCACAGAGAAAGAGAATGAGAGACTTGCTGGTATTCCCACTTACTACCCACAAAGGCACAAAAACACCGAAAAAACGCTGACAAATAGCACGCGTAATTAGAAATTAAGTTTCTCATTCTGCGATCCCCGCCTCCTGTCTGGGAAACCCTAGAGCCCGGAGTGATTAGTACAATGACAATCTGAATGGGCCAACTGGAAACCGCTCGAGACTGCGACTCCGTCGCAGAAGATTCTGAAAACGGCGAGCTGGCAATGACAGGAACTGCTTCCGTGCCGAGCTAATTTATTACAAATGCTCGCCGGCAACTTCTGGTGCTTCTGGTGCCTCGGGCACCTCAAGGTCCCCTCCCCTCCGCTCGTCTGGGTCGCTTTAATGAAGGTCTTTCAATTATTTTCTAGTTATGCACTTACCAGCGCAGACGTCACGGAATGAGCTCCAAACTAAATTTAGTCATTCCAACGAAAATTTCGCGGTGACTCAAGACAAAAATAACTAGATCAATGAGGGAAAACAGGGTTTGTAGGGTTTGTTTAATAGGTTTGAATCTTAAGGAAATTAACTTTTGAAAATTTTATGATCTAAAATAATTGCTGAATAATATTAAAACCAAATGATATATCTTTAATTCGATTAATAATTCAAATATACACACTTCTCTTGGAAAAGAATTATACTTATTTGTACATTTTATTAAATGTTTATAGAAATTAATAGTCTAGGCTTATCCTGTCATGATAATTTCATTAAACTCCGCAGTCTTGATTTTCAAATTTAAATGTCTGCACTGTTGTCTTAACCCAATTAATGTCATAATTTGCCAGACCAATTTACGTATATTTCTAGTGAATAAAACTTAAACCATTTGTTGTAAATTTAATATAAATATTCCTTTGTTTGCTTTAATAATGCCAAGCTGTATCAATTGATGATTTTAGCCAATCACAAACACCTGAAAAGCTACAATTGAAACATATGTATAAGCACAGGCTTAAGGTTTGTTTAGGTAATTAATTCAATAGCCACTTGGATGTATATTTTCCATACTTGTGAGAGCGAGCGTTTGTTGAAATAAATACAAAATTCCCTTCTAACAATATTAAACAAGGACTCTTACTGGTTTAAGATAGTTTCAACCAATTAGAAACATTGCAAGCCATGTTGACTTCCAATTAAATATCCAATCTAATTATTCTCCTTTCGGTTGCTTACATTTTCAATTGAATCCCAAGTGCATGAGCATATGTATGTGCAAGAGGATTATTGGGATTTGCACTCCCAACTGCACGGCCTGACAGCAGTTTAAATATCATAAGCTCAGTAGATGAAGCTTAAATAATCTGGAAAACCTAAACAGGGTAACCCCAATCCACACTCTTAACCCATTTAAGCCCTGTGCTGCCAGAAGAAACCAATTTGAGAGCACATAACTGACTTCAAGGGTTAGCTGCTGGTGAGGCGAGCCAGGGCTCAGACTCCGACTCCGACTCAGCCCGAGTATCCTTCGAGCCGTTTACTCCCTCAATTACCCCCACACGTACACGTACACGCACACAGCCACAGCGCACACGCACACACTCGTGCATATGTATAAGGCATCAAATTAGAATGGCTAATTGCAAAGTCCTCACATCAGGACCACATTTTCTTTTGTTAACTTGCCCAAAAACTTGCCTCCAGCCATCATCACAACTGCCAGAGCGCAGAGGGTGTCGATGGGCGGGGTTGGCAAAGGGATACTGGCTCCTGGCTTCAGGATCCTGGTAGCTGCATCCCCAGCAGTGGCAACTATTGCATGCTGTCCATGCCGAGTCTGCCGAGCTGGCTGGCAAGCAGTTAAATTACTTCTCGTTTATTTTAAATTGTGAAAAATATGTGCAAATGCTCGGCAGCCAGCAGACATTACACAATGATACCTAACAAGACCGAACACGAAGGAGCAACCAACCCATCCTTGCAGAGAGTGGCTCGGAAAAAGACGATGCCGGGGACTAGGACTACGATTGGGCAGGACGAAAAGGACGTGCCGAGGGCGGAAGGCGGAGAGTGGGGCCAATGCAAAAACATGGGGCAAAACTCTTCTGCAATTTGCAGTGAAAATCGCATCGCACGCGCTGTATTTTCAAATAATGCGAAAACTTTTCCGCCTATGTTTTCCCGCAGAAGAACACGGGCGAGAACGAAGAAGCAGCGGCAGCAGCAGCAGCAGCAGCAGCAGCAGAATCACAAGCGGATGAGTTGGGTCGCGATTATCCGGGGAAAACCAAAGCCAACCCGGCCACCGAACCGAGCAGAACCGAAGAGTACTGAACTGCACTGAACTGAACCATCCAGAATCCAGCAGCCAGTATCCAGCATCCAGCATGCAGCATCCAGAAACAGCAGCAACTCCAATATACTTTTGTTTCTTTGCCTCTATTGTACCGCCTCTCGCTCCCACCACCGCCTCCCGCCTGTTGGCTGCGTGAAATGCAATTTCTCATATTTGCATAACTGCAGACAGCAGATAGCTCAAAATAAAGTTGAAATTTTCGCTGCGGTGGCGGCAACAACAAAGCAGCAACAACACCAACAACTTTAATATTGCCTGGCCGTGCTGCGTAATTGCCCCCGCCTCCGCCGTCCATTCCCCACCGCCTTCCTCAAAAGCCCCCATGTCTTTAGTCCCGATCAGCAATACGAACACTCGGAAAAACTGTTTAAAAAAAATGCATGCAGTATTTATAAATAGTTGCTGTATTGTATATAATTATACAATTAAAATAAATATATTTTATAAATAATAAAACTAATTAAATCGTCGAAATGACTATTAACCCACATTGATGGAGTACAAGGTTTTATTCATTGTTTGACAATTATATATGTCTCGACACATAAAAAAACATAAACTTTTTTTTTTTTTTTAATTATAGAACTTAATTAAAAGAAAAATAAAATTCTGTAAAAAAAATTAAACACAAAAAATTGACTTGACTTCTGGAAACATAAGTACAATTTTATTAAAAATATTGAAGTTATGAAATAATAATGCAGCAAACTGAAACTTATTTTAAAGTGGGTTCAAGTACCGGGTTGATCGATCCAAAAAATATTACAACAAATATTTTAGAATATATATTTATATATATATTTTTATTGTAATTAATTAAAAAAAAGTTGTTATAGTTGTTTAGTTCTTTCTACTAGCATTAGGCTCTGAACTTTTGATTTGAAAATTTTATTTGTAGCAATGTTTTTTTTTTTTTTTGCCATTAGAAAGCGTGAGTTTTGCTCAGTGTGCCTGCAGCGGGAGCGCGCAGCAACAGCGAAATCCTTTCCGCTTGGCGCGAGTTACGTAGTTCGTGGGTTTCCGCCAACTGTGCGCTCGATTTTACAAAACAATACGGCAATGGAATGCGACGGGGCACAGCGCGGCAGCCAGTGGCAGCAGCAGTTTCAGCCAAATCAACGGAGTTACGCGCACAACAATCACACCCCCGCTAACCCAAACATACACACACTGCACACGCACACACACACACCCACACAGACTATAGACGCCCCCTCATGCACAAGACAAAGCATACTTTCGGGCGCAAATAACCAGCGCTGCGAACGGAAACCAAAATTGAGCGTCCTTCGCAACAAGGACCAAAGCGCGTAGGAAGCGTGGCGAGAGTTGGTCCTATTCTATTAGGATAAACACAAATCACAGTGCGGGGCAGCGGGGCTGCGGGGCAGAGGAGCGAAACGAAGCACAAAAATTTCACGCACAAACAAAGCAAACAATGTCGATGCCCAAAAGCAAACATAATTGATATCGTAATCAATTCAAAAATCTGGGAAAACTAAAAACAGCAAATGCTGTGAAAACAACGCTGTGGACATGGGACAAGAGCGGTCCCAGCCGCAGGCAAGCTATGCACACACAACCCACCCACGCACACCACCTCCCCCCCGCCTGTAGACTACACACTCCACAGGGCCAGCGACCAAAACCACTTTCACATCAGACATATGTGCTTGCCAGTGCGTGCCACTCAATCAACTCTGAAAAAGTCTACAAATATTAGCCCCTAATACCATTGAGACTCCGGCATGAAGGACGAGGTCGAGGACGAGGACGAGGACGAGGAGGCAGTGCACCCACATCCACGCCCATAAAAAACTGGAATTGTGTATAAAAATGAAGCAGCAGCCGAGCAACAAAAAGTGGCAGCTTCAAATAAAATTGTTGCGACAAAGGCGAAGGAGCAGCTGAAGGAGCAGTCCTGGCACAACGATAACATTAAGACGAAGTATCGAAAAAATGTGTAGTTCCATTCGCACACCCGTACACCCACACACATACACACATACACGCCGTCTGAGGCGACACAAAAGCTGAATAACAACACAATCAAGCGAGGAGCTTGGCGGTGTTGGGGTGGCAGGAGGAAGAACGAGCGTGTCTGGGCATAGGCAGCCGCAGGAGCAGCAGGACCCGAAGCAAGAGCCGGAGCAGGAGCTGATGCTGGAGCTGGAGCGGCGGCGCTGCATAAGTTGCTAGCGCCAGGCGCAAGCGGCACGTAATAACATTTTTCTAAAGAAAGCAACCAGAGTAGCAACAACTACACTTGCGCAAAATTAAAGCCATAAAAATTGGTAAACAAAATAAGGCATTCTTTATAGACATTTTTTAATGAAATTTTTTCACAGAACAGTTTATATATTCTTCTTCTACTACTTCTCTACTAATTATTTTTTAAATTAGAAATTCACCAAAAGGTTTCTAATAAAAGCTGTATATACTTTTAATAATAAGTTTACTAAATATTGTTTGTTTGTACAACTACATTAATATGTTTAAAGGGATGTCAAATATTAAATCCTAAGGAAACTTTCTCAACCGTGGGAAAACCCCAGTAATATCTTTTCCAGTGTCGGGGACCCAAGGACAACAAAATACCGTTACAGAGCGGCAAACGAAGATGTCAAGCGAAGGAGCCGCCGAAGTTGGGGCAACGAAAAGGCAGCAAAAAATGCGAGGAGCGAAACACAGGCCACACAAAAAAAAAGGAAGAACCAACAAAAAAAAGAGACAGGGAATAAAGAAATGTGCGTGGCGTGTCCTGGCTCTTGTGGAATGCTGTCAGGAGACAAGTTATTGTTTTTGATTTCATTTTTCTTGCGTTTTTGCGTGTGCGTTTTCCCAGTCGTCGCCGACGCCGCCACTCCACTTTACGAGCTGAATGCGACCGACTTCATACATATGTGCGATTTGGGGGCTTATTTCCATATGGGGAGGATATGCCGGAGGGAGGACTAACCCCCGAATTGGTTAGTTCGGCTAATCGAGGTATTTGGTACTTGGGGCCGGGACCCGTCAGGATTTGCCTCGCTTGGCTTTTTTACGAGAGCCAGAAGATTGGCGTTGGCTGCGTTATTATTATTATTATTACGATTATAAAAAGTTGCCCTAATCCGAGTGGGTAATTCATTTCTGAGAGCTAGACGAGCGCTCGTTGCTGGGTCTGGTAACCTCCGGACTACCGACTCCGACTACCGGTCTCCGGAAGATGCCGGGAAACTATGACGGAAATCTTAACACTTAAGAACCCTTATGGGAATTTCAAATGTGCACGGAGTGAACGTGCTTTTTCTTTTTACCAGAACTAGTTTCGGGGCCGCGGAAAGGAGTGTGTGTGCTGGGGGCTGTATCTTTTATCAAGACAGTTCACGTAATATTTCGCACTCACTTATATTTCACATTTTTTAATAATGGATAATCCTCTGTCTGCGACTAAAGCTAAGGTTTTTGTTGCGAGTTCAAGCTTGCCTTATGCTTAAATGTAGGTCAACTTATAATTGAAGTGACAAATTAATTCGAATATGAGAAGCTTATGATAAATAATAAATTATACATTAAACAAGAAGCTGTCGGCATAAATTTGTGGCCACGACTTATCTTCTTGTGAAGAGACAGTTGCTCAACATAATAATTCCAAAGATAATCCAGCTGTCACAAAAGATGTCCTGGATTGTGGATTAATCAAGCGATACTAAATGGCTAACTTTATTATAATTTAAATATAAATATTTAGTACAGTACTTTACTTCTAAAATTTATTTACCATTTAAACTGAATAAATTCTACTTCTTTTCTGTAGTTCTTTCTTTTCGAAGGCAACGAGAATTGTGCTAGGCAAACTCTCAGTTTCTGTAACTCTGTAAATAATTGAATCCAAGTCAAAGTTAAAGTTCACAAAATTCGGTAACTCCGATCATTAGGTGAAGTTTTCTTATCAAGTCTTATCCACACCGCACGAGCAGAGAATCATCAAGTGGCGGGGCGAGTGGGTGAAAAACAAATAGAATGAACAGCAAATAGAAGTAAAAAATGCAAACGATGTGAAAATGTGAATAAACCAGCAATGACAATCAATCATTCAGTTAGTTGCAGCGCCAAACTTCAGCAATTTCGGGGAGGTGAGGGGTTGTCATTAGGTCCCCACTGCAGCCTGCAGCCCCCTGGAAGTTGCTTCAGCCCCTGATGGCCCCCCGGCATTTTGGCAGCCGCAATTCTGGTCTGTTTCACTCGCAAACTAACTTTAGGGGGAAAACTTTCTAATAAAATAGCCCTCTATGCGGCCCGAGGTCCGAGGCACATGCACATGCAGAGGAACAGGCACAGGCAGAGGTCCTGGAACAGAAGTTACAGCTTCTATTCCGTGGTTATCACCCGAAAAGAGAGTCGAGTCGAAGGAGCAACCAGAACCGCAACAACTGCAGCTGAGAGCTAAGGATTCGCTGGATTCACATGCAGGCAGGACTCAATGCAGCGAAAGCTCTCTCTTCCGCGGTCGCTCTCTTGTGTTCGTTTCCATTTTGTTTCCGCCGCTCTCTAACCTGCATGTGTGTGTGTGTGTGTCTACATGGCCGCAACATCCGTTACAATTTTTTACGACTGCGGCGCTGACGTTGATGTTGAAGTGGATGTTGCTGTTCCTGTGTGTGTGTGTGTGTGCGTGTGTGTGGGGAGAGGGGCACGCCGCATTTAAGGATTGAGGAAATTTTTGTGGCCTCCGCCAGTAATGATATGGAATGTGTTGGAATTTCAAGAAGTTCCTCCCAGATTTCTTTATTTATTTAAATGAGCAGCCAGCGAGAATGCCACAAAGTCAGAGCCAGGACTCCTGTGTCGGCACGACGTCTGTGTCCGTGTCTGTGTCTGCTACTGTGACTGCCAGTGTGTTTGTGCATCTGTGGCGGTGGCCAGCCAACCAGCATCTTCAATTGACTGACTCGCTGACTAACTGACTCACTGACTCACTGACTGACTGACTAACTGACTAACTGACTGAGTGAGCATACAACTAAATGAGCGTTGTTATCGGTCTCCTTTCCTGCTCCCCCGGCGACTGTCTGTCTGCCGGTGCCTTCTCGTTCTGCGCTTACACGCGGCGAAATCAAGTGGCCATGCAAATGAAGGTTAATCAATTATAATTGCTCATCGGTGAGTGAAACCAGCTCGGAGAGTTTCAATTACAAATATGCAGAGGATAGGAGCCAAGCTGAATTCCTAGAAATCAAAGAAGAGTCCTTAGGATTATAGTACTTCATTTATCCATTTTGTATAATCAAAACATGTTTAAGGGTAAATTGAAAATTGCTTACATTTTCCGAACCATTTTTCTTATTACTCAAAACTAGATTTTGTCAGCTGTTATTCTTACTAAATATACATCTAAAATCCAATCCATGTTCCCAAAGTTTTTTTTATAAGTGTAAAACTGTCTGGCTGTCTGGGTGTGTGACTGTGCGTATAATTGTTAGGGCAACCTGCTGGCGGCAGCCTCCCTGGAAAAAGGAAAGGAGCCAAGGAGCAAAGAGCAGCCAGGAGCGCTGAGCCAGCAGCTGAATCACAGGACGAAAAAGGAAGCGGAGCAGGAGCAGGAGCGGTGGCGGCAGCTACCCGCAATCCACCAGCAACCAGCAACGTCATTGAAATTTATGCACGTTGTACTTTCGTGTAGTGATATTTGTATTGGGAATTAAAACTATGCCCCCGGGATTATATCCTAATTTTTGGCGCTGTTCTGCTTTGGTGGCTGCTCCTGCTCCTCCTTCTTATTCGGTTTTCTCTTTTGCTTCTGCTCCTGGTTTTGCTTATCCCTTGGCCCATTGTGATGTCTTATTTACCTCCCTCGTCGAATTTCCCTTCGCTGTCTGTCTTCCCATTTGCCATTTTTACTTTTCATTGCTTTTGTTTGCCGTGTAATTAAAATAAAGGCGTGGAGTAATTGCTGAGGTCAGGGAGCAGCGCGGAGTGCCTTGCTTCGGATCACACTTGGCCATCTAGACGTATACGTAATGTTAACTAAGCTGCCCGAGCTGCCTCGCTGAAATTAACACTTTTTTTTTGGCTAGTTCAGCTGGTTGGCTGGCTCCTCTCTGCCGGTCCCTTTTTTTGCGGGCGAGCTGATGGCGGGTATTCCTTGGAGCCCAGAGCTGTGAATTACCGAACAGCAGATAAAATTCTCAGTTTAACACTTTGTTAAAATGCTACCCATACGGACACGCTTACGTTCGTTTACGTTTACGGATACGGCTACGGCTATGGCTACGGATACGTATACGCCATGTGGCGCGTCCGCCCATAAAGTGTGCCAACATTTCGCACCCCGAACCCCCAAGTCCACCCGACCGTCCTCGGCCGAGTCCCAACCCACTTAACTGGACTTTGGTCACGTTGCTCCTCCTCCTGCTCCTCCTGCTGCTGGTGGCCATCCTCGCTTGTTGTTGTGCTGCTGCGGTAAATTTCATTTTGCAGGGCATCATTAGACGGAGACCCAGAGACCTAGATTTCCATGCTAATTGGATTCGCAATAAAGGCTGCCCGGAGATCGAGGGACCGACTCGGAGGACTCGGATGCGAAGAATTCCAGCCAAGCGTCTTGGCAGCTTTGGCAATTTGAAGAAAAATTAAATTCCCCAGTCAACATGAATGTTTCATCTGCCACATATTTGCAAATGAGTTATGACCGCAAAAGAATTTCACCAGCCAACCAAGAGCGGAGCCGCAAAAAGAATCAAATAAATTATTAAGACTGAATTTGATGGATGGAGGGCTGGGGCTGTCAGTGTACTTATGTGAGGGATTCCTTGCTGGCATCAAAATATAAAAAAAAGGTTGCCCCGAAGGCAAACTGTCTGGGGGCAGGTTAACCTTTATCCGGTGCGGCTGCAAAGTACTTAAAATAAACTGGGAAAAGCCCAAGGCAAATCCACTTGACTGGGGAAGAATTCGAGCACTTTAAACTCCTTGGCCAGCCGCAGTGCTGTGTCGCCTCCGTGTGACTCTAATCAGCGCTTAATTATGCATGCTTGCGCCGGGCCAAAGTCCGGTCATTAATCAACATCAGTTATTGCCGAGCAAGCTGCTCTGCTCGAATTCAAACTCGAATTGAAATTCAAGCTGGCAGCCAAAAATCCCCAGCTCCGCACTCGGTGGTGGCCCCAAATGGCCAAAGGACCCGGTAGCAGGACCAGGACAACAAGCAACTGCCAACTAAGCCAAATTGTACGCTCAAGTGCCATAAAGCAATCAAAGTTGATATCAAAGTACCACACTGCTAACTTATGCTCTCATGTATTCAATTAGGACAGCTTTTCGAATGCCCTGCCCTGCCCTCCTCATCCGCATCTACCTCCTGTTCCTGCTCCTGCTCCTGCTCCTGCTCCTCCCAGCTCGTCCATTTAAAAGAATTAAGCACTTTTCTGCAGCGCAACCGCAGCCGAGGAGATGAAGAAATTGCTGCAGCTCCTGCTCCTGGCATTGAAACCGCTGGCTCGGCTCCGTCCTGTGCTCCTTCAGGAACTTTCAACAACTTCCTATGCCCAAAGTTTCCACAAATTAGTTATGCAAATTATGTGAGTCGCCTTCACCTCACCGGGGGGTTCCATCCCTGCCCATCCAGCATCTTCCTTCCATCTGGCATCACAGCATCACAGCATCACCCACTGTGATCCGCATTTAAAACAATGGCTCCGGCGACCCTTGGCTGCGAATAACGCTCCCAAAAGTGAGTCCTCCGAGCCGAAGACCAGCCCGATTAGGACGCATAACAAAGTAGAATTTGTGTAAGTTCGTATTTAACATGCTTTATGCATTCCTCAATTATAAATAGATTAAAGTCCCGAATAGACTAAAGTTAAATGTTAACTTTCCGGCCAAGGCGGACACCATTCACAAAGCAATTAACGCAGCCAGGTCCCACTCATCCTCTCGCCCTTATCCGGCCTTGTCCCGAAAAGGAAAGGCAGGAACCCAATTTAACTGACTGCCAACTTTCCACAATCACTGCCCATCATCAATTTCAGATTTTGTTGTATGTTTTATGAAGCAGTCAAGGCACAGGACAGCCGCCCGTCAACCAGACACTTGGACAGACAAACAGACAGGCTCAGAGACAGTCGGCGATTGGGTGTGGTGTCGTCGGAGCTTCGGGGTTGGGAGTTTCGGGGGGGTTGGCTGCTGAAGGACATAGCTGGCAGCTCGTACGGGATGCCGCCCGGAGGGTGGTGTTCGGCGGAAAGTGAAAACAATGCCTGGCCACAAACGGTTGGGCAATGGCTGTCCAGGGAGGCCGTCGACCGCCTGCCGAGTGTGTGCGGATGCTCCTTGCTGAGTGTTTACTTAACCGTAATCCTGACCCCGACCCAGACCCACCGATCCACCTCCAATCCCCCCACCACCATTCCCCCACAGCCGGCGGTGAGCTGAACTTGAACCACATCGCACCGAGCGTCGAGCAACAAACAAAGGCGAGCAGATAAAGCAGCGAAGAACGATGGGCGATGGGAAAAAAGGGTTGGACGGTTGGATGGTTGGATGGTTGGATGGCTGCCGGCCGTCTTAAAGGATTGCTCAAGTTGGCCAAAACCAATATGTAAATGTGCGTGTTGTGATTAAGCACAAAAGCAGAGTAAGCCAGATACAAAGAGCCGGACTGGTGGACCGGAGGACTGGCGGACTGGCGGACTGTCGGACCAACGGACAGACGGCAGAGTTTTCTTGTCTTGTCCGAAAGCCAAAATCTTCAACCGCACCGCACACACATAATGTGGCCCAAAACGAAGCCAAGCAAAAACGCAGCCTTGGCTAACTTTACACACCTCAAGTGTTTGTTTAGGTTGCTTTGCTTTGCCTTGCCATGCTTGGGGTTTGGTTTTTGTTGAATGGAAGTGCCAAAGGGAGGAACACTCGGCAAAAATTAGCAAAAATCTTCTCAAAAAAGGAGATTAGTGCAACTCGTTCAACTTATGCGAAAAGCCTTTCTCTTTGCCAAAAAGTATTTGGCCGGACTTGAAAAAGTTTTGAGAAGCTTTCCAAGCGAAAAGCCTTTAGCTGAGAATTAAAATTTAAATAAATTATTATAATCAAAAGTCGTTCATAAAAACTTCATATAGGAAATGACGAGTAAGAGTCTCTTACTAAGAGAAGCAAAGAATATAGTTTTAGGGGCAACGATCACGGTTTTTGTATATATTAAGACTTGTATTTTTATGAAACAAAAACAAAATAAAGAATAGTTTTATCATTATGTGAATGCGGTTGAAATTCAGCTAAATAAAAAAACCTATCATCTCTTATTCAAGTAGCTCAAGGCTCTTTTTCCATGCCTTTGAAGTCCTTAGAATACAGAGCATTGCATTAAGATTATTATTTTATTTGAGTGTAGGTGGGGCTGGAGGAGTAGGTTCAGTGGCCATTTGACGCCTTTGTTGTTTTTGGCCAGCGGCATTATAAATCTTGCCCGCAATGGGGGAAGCGATCGGATCCCCAGTTCATGTGCCTCGACCCGGACTCACCCACATCCTCGCTTTGGCAAAGACAATGGCTGGGAACCTATTAGCGTAGCGCAATCCTGCCTGGTAACCTCTTTCCGCAGGAGTGTGTGAAGTTTTAAGGGGCCCGCCCATAAATTGCAACCGCCAGGTGAGCGGTAAGGGTCTCAGGATGTCGGGGGTGCGCGGGGCTAATGGGTCACTCATTGATGTATCACACAAACAGACACAAATGATATTTATGCTGCCGCAGTTGCTCCAGCCGCTGCTCCTTTGGCTCCTTGGGCGGAGCCTGAGGAGCCCGTGAGGCTTCTTATGGACAGCAGCCGCGCACTGCTTGGTGTAATAAAAACTAAAATCCGCACAACAATATGTGCGAGGATAATGCCATTTCCGTTTTATGGGAAATCCTGTTAGTCCTGCGACCGTGTGCGAGTGCTAGCATGTGCGGCTTCCTCAAGGAGCCCAAATCTGGGCGAACGAGTTACGACCGGGCTACACCGGGCCAAAAAAAGAATAAACCCATTTGGCAAACACAACGGCAAGAGGCATTGCGGTCGTCTTGGCAGTGATGGGTTGCGATAGGTTTCCGAGGACGTAATGGCAACGGTGGCGATGCGTGCCAGCCAGAATGAATGGATCAGGGATCAAATTTTATGGATTGCCTGGGCATATAATATGCGCCCACTCCATACCTCACATAATAATGAAGTCAGAACTAAGAAATAAATTCACCAAAATTCATTTGCCAAGTAAGAAGGATTTCTTTGAAATTCAAGAGCCGGCAGCTCTATAAGAACACTTTGGTTGTGGGAAATTAATGGGCTAACTGAAATGCTATACGACGGTTTTGTAATGTAGGTATCAGTTATTCTCTAGTGCATTTTTAAAGAAATATTAAATTAATTCCATTATCAATTGATCTTATGTCTTTTTTGAAAATAATCTAACTAATTGCTTTTATATTTACTTATCTATTAAAATATAAACTCTTTGACCAGATTTATGGACTAAAATATCATAAAAACTATAGGATTAAAAGCTCCCTATCTGCTACCCCGATCACTTCTACCATGGCGGCCTTACAATCAGCTAATCTGTCTTACATATTTGCATATCGCCTCGGCTTCAGCTGGGATTACGATGGTTATTCATTAGCCGCATTCCTGGCCGCTCTGGGCCAGCATCTAGGACACGCTGGCTGCGGTTAGCCGCAGGCCCTCCTCTCCGCCCCGAAAACCCTTTTCCATTTTCCTCTCTATTACCGTCTCTTTCTCAGCCATAACTAGGCAAACACTTTTTGCTCAGTGTGTGTGCGGAACGGCAGGAAAAACAAACGTCCGACTGCTGTGTGCGAGTGTGTGTCAGCGTCTGTGTCTGTGAAGGAAAAGCGCAACCGGAGAAGAGACGGATGGACAGAGGAGGTGATGGGGAGGGGCAAAACGGAAAGCCGGAGAGTAAGAAAAACCATAACTAAATCCATTGCCATAGGAAAATCCAAAGCAAAGTCTGCGATGCAAATAGTAGAGATTATGGGACTGCAGATGTATGAAGAACGAGGACGAGATGGAGATGGAGCTGGAAATGGGAGCTGAAACCCAAGGCGCGGCCAAGGAGACTCGGGCTGGGGCTGGGGCTGGGGAAGTGCCAAAGGGGAGACGAAGGTCCCCGGCAGAAGGTGTTATGTGTACGTGGGCACGAGTGTGTGAGGAACAATAAATCTTGCAAGGGTGCCGAATGGCCGGGCGACGGGCTTGAGGCCTCCAGCCTGAAGCTTCAAGCCCGGACCTGGGCATTGGCATGGATTTGAGCCGGGACGTTACCCCATCCCCATTTCCATCTCCAACGGACCTTTGCCGTCCCCGCGCCCCCCCAGTCAGTGAAAACCAAAACCAAATAAAACTGACATTATGCGAAAAGCGAAAGCCATAACTAAAAGTTGGATAACGTGGCCATGATGAAGGCATGGAGTGGAATATGGTGGCTGCGAAGTCCGGAGCAAGAGCAGCCGTAAAGTTGATACTAAAGCAAAAAGCAGAGCGTGCAGACCGAAAACAAATCGTTGATTCTATAGTCTACGGTGCTAGACCAGCAATTACCTAGCAGTTGCTGCAGGATGATAGTAAAATGATAGCACTTAAGATGGCAGACAGATAGATAGCTTTACAAAAATAAGCTCAGTATGCTCATATTTTAACTATTCTTGGGAATACTTTACAACTTTAATTATGATTATATTTGAATTTGGCTGAGATACCTTTCTGGGAAGGCATAATTTCAGGCAATTTGTTTTATTTACTATTTTATTTATTATTTTAAGTATACCTTTTTGGTTCAATAAGCATAGTAAAATAATTCTAAATATTATTTGTTATTTAATAAATTAAATAAATTATCCATATTACTTAAAAAATCTTCCCCTCAATGGCCAAAATAAGTTAAAGCCATACCAATTTGTGCATACTTTTTTGCAGTCTTCCATGAAACCAACAGGTTTCAATACCTACATCCTAAAAGCTCCTTATTGGATCATTAAGCCCTGAGCTATGGCTGACCTAAAAAACTGAAACCGCTCGAATGCCGCTAAGCAAACCCAGTTAGTTCTTTAATCGGCAGCCCGCGAGTCGGGAGCACCTCCGAGTGCACCACAATGGATTCGCCACGGATTCGCCAACTGCGGCACGAGCTGAATATCATTCGATTTCACCCCTTCGCTGGGTGGGACTTGGCAGGGAGGGAGGATGGAGACATATCGGGTATGAAAAACAGAAACAGGAAAATAGAAATGATAGCAAAGTTGCGAAGCCAGTGGAGTTGGGATGGGAGGCGATGGGGGTAAAGGATTGCTAAAACGGAAATCGACTTTGGCAAGGAGTTTTTCTCGTACCTGTGAATTGGAATCTGGATCTGGCGCTGCACCGAAGTTATGCAAATGTGGAGTTGTTCGTGCCTGCTGCTGCGGCAGGAATCTGGTCCTGCTCCTGCTCCGGCTGCTTCTTCCCCTCCTCCTTAGTCCTGTCAATCGAAGGCGATGTCGCGAGTGCTAATGACGTTTGCTTTGATTGCGCCCCGCACACGAAGTCGAATCTGAGCCACAACTCACAACTGTCATTTTCGCAGCGCGTCTATATCTGCCCGTACTATACATATATATCGTACGTACTCGTATATTCTTGAGTGTCTAGCTCAGCTGTTGTGCTCCTCGCGCTCCTGCGGATGTCTATTTATTTAATTTGCATGCAATTTTCAATTTTTATGCGAAATTCTCGGCATTGACAGCAAACGATGCGCACATTTCGCATCGGCAATGCACAATAGAAATTGAATTGCAAAATTTGTTTGCCTGTCGCAGAAGGGCAGCAGGCAAATGGATTGCGAATACAGTGGAATAGCGGATTTGAGGGCTCTTCACGTCTTCACGGCAATGTCACAAGGATTCAGCAGAGCCCAAGGAGCGGCCAAAGGGAGCTGAGGCGGCAGTCAAAGTCGAAGGAGAAGTCGCACAATTTGGCGGCGAAGATGTCAAGTATACGCCACAGTGACTGCAATTACAATGGGCCAACAACAAAGAGGATCTGCCGGCACACACAGACGCAAATACACACACAGTAGCCGGATGCCACCAATACATACACCCAAAAGTCAGAGTCTGAGTTAGAGTTTGAGACAGATCCTGGTGCGAAATAAAATGCACACACACCGATGCTGCTGGAAAATCGCGCGAAATTTGGCGACACGACCAAAACAAAACAACAACTTTCGAACGTTTAGGCCGCGAAAACTTGCAAATCGGCTGCCTTCGAACCACCGAACGCTCCGAACCTGAATTCGCAACTGAACTGCCACCGAAAGGATGCTGCCATCTGGACCCGAGCGACAGGATGCCGAGGATGCAGAACGCTTCGGCGGAGGCTGTCGTGCTGAAGAGAGTGAGACTGAGTCAGAGCTTTTCCGAGAGCAGAGAAAGAGCGGCATCGACATTGGCGACGTGTGACTTCGTTAAATTTCTGCGGCGACAGCACACAAAACGGATTCGGAAGCGGAAGTAGCAAGTAAGCGAGCAAGGAGCCCTCTGTGGGCGTGCTTGTGTGTGTTTCTGTTCGAGTCCTGTGTGCCTGTGTGTGAGGGGGCGGGCCGAGTGGGTGGAGTGGCGCTGAAGTGGGCGAAGTAGCGCCAAGTGGCTGGCTAAAGTCGAGTCGCGGAGCACGACCAGAATGGAAGTTTTGTGTTTGTGTTTTGCAATGCCAACTATACACACACACACACACACTCACGTGTGCAGTCACACACACGTCTATCTGGCCATACATACTTATACACAGTATAGTATGTCCTGGCATCAATATTCACATTCGCACTTGTGCGAGTATTTTCTGATTTGCTGCAATCGCGCTTGCCAACAACAAACTTGGCTAACAACAACACCAGCAGCAGCAGCATCAGCTTCGGGGGTGCTGTATCAGGGGAAGGGCCCTAGGGGGGTAGGGGTGGTATTTTCCAGCGGATGTTTGGTAAATCTTTGGCGCCGGATACCAGCGCTGTCTTCCCCTTTCCCTCCCGCTCCCGTGAGACATGGTTAGAGAGTCTTCCATATCTTCCCATCTGACTCCTGCACAAGGAGAAAATAATGAATTATTAAGGAGTTGCGTTACAAGCAGTAAGTCACATAATAATTAAATCATCCAGAGATTCATGGATCATATAAGGAATCTTTTAAATTTACATTATAAATTAACTTAGATGTCAACCTTTGGAATAAAATTGAGTTTTTTGCATTAATTTAATATTCAATATTGAAAATTGAAAGTTTAGGCTTTTAATTTGTTATTTTCTAAATGAATCATTTAACAGTTAAGAGCGAAGCAAGCTTCTTGTCTATTGAAAATAATATATTTAAAGGAATTAATTTTGCTGTCCTATCGAAAAGAATGTTATCTTATATACAACATAATTTTAAATATAAAGTAGTAGCGCAATTGACTTTAAAATATATAGCTAAATACATCTGGAAAAGGTTTTTCATTTATTTCTATATTTCTAGAATTGTATTTTTTTTTTTAATAAATAAATCCTAGCATTAAATGTCTATGTATCTACATTTGTTATCATTTATTTAGGTTTTAAATCATGTATTTTTTATTGTATATAATTCATTTATTTATTTTATATTTATATATCATGAAAAATTATTTTTGACAAAGAAGTAGTTTCAGTTCTAAAATAAAGCTGCTGAAATCGTAAGAAAACAATCTTCGGCCTTTTTTGCGAGTGCAAGGACTCGAGAAGCCCTGCACCCCTGGGTGTGCATGTGTTGGTATCGATAACTAATAAAAGCATTACATTTATGTTAGAGCCAAGTGCCGATTCGTCCCCCAGTCCCCAGTCCGCAGCCAGCAAACCCAGCTCCCTTTTTCCCAGCTCAACCCCCTCGTGTCGCCCTAAGCAATAATTCAGTTTTCATTTCTCTGTTTTCCTCAGTTTCTCATTTTCATTTTCATTTTCATTTTGCAGCCAGTGCATGTGTGTGCCGTGTGTCCCCGTTTCCCGTTCGCCCAATTGCAGCCCTTGATTGCCGAAACCCCCCACCCCGCCCCAAAGCCTGGCCAAATGTGCTACAGTCACGGCCAACTAATTGGCAACACTTGCCAGCTGTGCTTTCTTGGCCAGTTTCGTGTGTGTGGGGCCTTGAAGTGCTGGCTGCGGGTGTCTCGTTTAGTTGCCAATTGCTTAGTTGATTTTCATTGTCTGCCCTTTGGGCCGGGCACACAGGTGGTGGCCGGCTGAGGGGAGGGGAGGGTGGATAAATGCAGGGGAAAGTGCTGGGAAAAATGCAGGGAGCTTCTTCCGACGTATTGGGTTGTAAGTGAAACGATAAACGCTGTAGCTCGCTGTCATTAATTGGCTGCCGGTTGATGTTTATGTCGTTAGCTCTTCGTTACTGAAAGCCAACAGCGGGGCAAACGGGGTTTCGGTGTTTAATAATCTCCTCACATTCATCCGGTTTCAGCTTACACTTTGGCAGTGATTTTGCTGCGATTCTTTTTCATTTTCTCGAGCAGAGTACCACATTCAATTAAGTTTTCCAGGACAAATCTGTAGGGGACAGCAGCGCCAGGATGTTAATTAATTATGTTTGTGTAAAGAGCGCGCTTATCTTGTATCTCTGGTACCTGCCATGTAGTTAAAGCCGAAGCCAGCCTAGCAAGTGTCCTCCATTTCCTCGGCTCAAAGCCAAGTCACTGGCAGCTTCCTTCTGATCCTGAATGCCTGGAGTCAGTCTGTGCCTGCACCTGGCTTTGCCTCTCGCTGGCTGCTGTTTGTGTCGTCGGACTGCTGCGAGGGCGAAAGGAAAATATCCGGTTTTCAGCCGCAAACTGCACTTTTCTACCCATTGTGCAGCTCCATTCGTTATCCTGCTGAGTGGCCCACACAACCAGACCGAAGGACAGCAGACAGACACACGTTCAGGACATTGAATTTGTTTTGGGTTTTGATTTTTCGATTTCAGATTGCACGTCTGAATGGCCAGGACCTGGACCAGGAGCAGGAGCAGAAGCAGGTGCTGGACCAGAAGCCAGCCGAAAGGAGCAAGGACCAACGAGGACCAAAGCTCGGCAAATTCAAGTCGCAGTTGAAGTGTTGACTGCCGCATTTATCGCAGCTGCAGATGCACAGACTATTCCGTATTCCAATTGATTTCGAAGCACTGGCCATTCAATAAACTAATTAAATACAAGTGACGTATAATTAATTTGCTGCCGAGCACCAAGCACTGGGGATATCCGTCGAAATGAATGGAAAAAAATTTGTTTATCCGAATCCTTGACTAATTAAATATACCAGTCTTGGGAACCTCCCTGCTCTATGTAGCTGAAAATTGATGAATTTTCAGCTTGATTCGCTTCTTCTCGCTCCAAGCATTCAAATTGTGTTTGCATTCTCGATTTTCATATTTCTCATATTTCTTTTCCCAGCTTTTCTTGCTTTTCCACTTTGCCGTGCTTGTGTTTGCGTTGGCCAAATGGAAAAATTCTGGGACGGAATAGATGTAAAAAGCGTCTCAGTTTCAGCAAAAGCACAAAGGAATAGGAAATTGAGTTAATTTTCCAGTCACACTCCGGGGCTGGCTTTAATAAATATTTGAGTTCGATGCCAGTAATCGGCTAATGAATTGGTAGCTGCCTGGGATAGCTGCGATACGTTGAAGAAATGCATTGAAAGGCTTCTGGGACAAAGGAATAAACCGATTGCAGCTAAGGACTCCAGCAGCAGCATCTCATCAAACTGGCATGCATCGCCTGGCCGCATAATTGCAAATGACACCGCAAAGGGAATCCCCTCCGAATGCCGGCAAAACGGTTTCAAGTCTCCTTCTGTGTTTAGCTCCGTTCTCTGTTCTCCGTTCTCTGTGTTTTTTTCAATTTTCCTGCAGTTATATACCCGGTAGTTGTTGGAATTAAAGGGTATATCGAATTCGTGGCAGATCAAAGGAGGTTTATTAAATAAATTTGGTTTTAAATTTATACCTTTTTTACCATTAGGTTTAATTATCATCAAAACTTAGATAAAAGCTTTTGACTTTAATGCCGGGTATTCTAATAGTCGGAACCTCGCGTTCCCACTCGTTTTTGTTTGGTCCTTTGAGCGGCTCCCAGTTCCTCGACGGTGGTAGTTGTAGCCTAGCTACATCAACCCTAGTTGCAGCTGCAACTGCAACTGCACCTGGCAGCGTTTCCACTTGCTTACCGCTTTTTATTCTGGCCTTGGCTTAGCTTTCTGCCATTGTTGGCGCTCGTTTGTTGCCTGTTTGTTGCATATCAGGGAATAAGTTTTTCTGGCATTATGGCTATACGAGTACTGCAACACAGAGAATGACAGAGAAACGGAGAAGAGATGAGAGAAATTGTGATATAAAGTCCTAATACACTTAACCCTTGGCCTGGCTTAGGGGAGTCCGCTTTAGAGGAGATTTTTCATGGATAAGCTGGTAGAAGCTGGAATATGTCAGATTCATTTAAACTAAAACTGAACTAAACTACTACCGTATTTTTTATATATATATGTTTATATTTATAGTTTATATTTTTATTATTTTTAGGTATATATGTAATTAGACTAATTTCTTCGAATTGTTCCAAAGTGTCAACCAATTGCCCCTTTATCATTATTCTATTTTTCCTTTTTTTATATCTTGGCTCTAAACTTCCTTAAGGGCCAGTTTTAAATGGCACGCGATCTCTCGGCTCGAATCAAACTTTATCTGGACCTTTAAAAATGAAGTGAAAAGGTCAATCAAAGTTACTCAAAGTATCCATTGGCCCTGAAGGGGTTAAACTGCTGGCAGTGGAAGTGGAAGCCTTCGGGGCGAATTACCGGAGGCAGCCCTTTGCTTCCACCCTCCAAAAAAAAAAAAAAAGCAGAGTGCGACGTCCCTGCCACGCCAAAGGATAATAGGAATCGAACCGGCACTGGATGCCTAAACTTTTGCAGCTGCCGTGGCCACAGTAGAGCTCCTGCAGCAGCTTCAGTTCCTGGTTCCATCTTTGCAAAGCTCCTGCAACATTTGCCCGTTATTTCCCACTGCCAAATACCCGCCGTTTTCCACGTTGTTTACCAAGTTTTTCCTCAGCGACTTTCCTGCCGAGCTTGTTTGTTTGTTTGCTGGTTCGTTCGCTCGTTCCCCGTCGACTCACTTCAGGATTCGGGACTCGGGACTCTTCCGCCTGCCATCTGCCCTCTGCCGATGCCACAATCTGCGTTATCGAGTTGATTGATATTTTTAAATTATGTGCCGCAGTCGGCATAAATTTTAAATTTTCGGCTACAGCTCCAAGACGCTGATGCTCTTAATCCGCATCTGAGGGCTCAACTCGCCGTCCGTGTCAAAATGCCAATCGAGAATCGGCTTCCGCTGCCGCTTTTTTGCACTGCAAAAAAAAAATGGTTCAGGAAAATGAATTTAATAAAAATATAATAATAATTTATTTACAATAATTTTTTTTAAGCGCTTAGTATAAATACTAATAAAATTCAATATTTTTAAAATATATATTAAAATAAGTAGATAATCAACAAAAATAAGATAGACAAAGCTGTCAATTTTTAAAAATTTAAATAATAAAATGTTATTGAAAGAAATTCAATTGTTAATTTTTTAAGATTTTACAAATGTATCGATTTGGGCTATAATTCGCTTTTCAGCCATTGAGATAGCTCAAACTATTCGCTTTAGAGGACTTTAAATCGATTTATTTAATAATATTTTTTAATACTTTTAATAATTTTTTTATTGTGATAATATAAGTTTCAAAATGTCATCACTTAGCCCAAAATTAATTAACTTCAATTTAGAC
>JAEIIJ010012567.1:0-21820 GCA_018904815.1 Drosophila ogumai | reverse complement strand
TTAAAAATAAATATGTTCTTACCTAAATAAACTAAAAATATATACATATGTATTCAAAATAGGTCTCATTTTTCTGACTGTATTATATAATCCCGTTTAAAATCAGATTTGAATGCTTGAAAATGTTAACGACTATCGATAACTTGTATTTAGCTAACATTTTCAACAGTGCCAGGTTAACAGATACTTACAGACTGTTAACGCAGTTAATGTTAAATGCTTCTGATTGGCCAGGAATCTTTTCTATATATATAGCCACCAAATTACCTTATTTCGAAAAACATTCGCTGCATAAATAGATACGATAGAGGGAAAGGATACTTGAACGTTTCTTTTCCTCCTTTATTTTCCACCCTGCTAAGCCTAATCACTTGGAACACCATATTCCAATTGGATGTGATTTTAATGGGTTATTTTTCCCTCCAATTAAGTTGGTTAAGGAAAAACAACTTCTTGGGATGCAACTTTTGAGATGAAAAATGTTTTTGGCAATGAAGAGTAAACTTTGGCACCTTTTTGGGTGGCTGCCCTGCAGCCACTGGACTTGCGATACCAGAGGTACAGTCTCTGCACTTTCACTGCCCACACACACGAGCGAGATGAGAGGGGTACAAATCACGTACGCCCGGGGCGGGATTATATAACTTACCGGCTCCTCCATGATCACCGCGGCTGGGTCCTGGCTCCTGCCGCCCATCCATCCGTGCTTCACGCTCATGAACGAGGCCTGCTCGATGAGGGCCTGGTTAAAGTGGACGCCCGTTTCGGCGGGGGTCGCCAGCTTTGCATTCTCCTCGAAGGCCTTCTGCGCCAGGTCATTGGCCACGATGCTGAGCGCCGTTTGGGGACTGATCCGAGGCAGCAGCGGATAGGGTCGGCGTCCCTCGCGGGACCATTCCTGCCAGGTATTGGGACCGCAGACGCTGCAAGAGATACACACACGGAGGGCTTTTAGAGGGCACGAATCGCAGAATTCTCGACCGGATCTCTTACTTCTCGGCAATGGTGCTGAGCTGCTCGTCGTTGGCGGCCCGCCGAACCTCGGCGCGATGCCTCTCCTGGGTGATGTGGAGATGCTGGCGCAGTTCCTCCAGCAGCTTCGCCTTCGGCTCACTCAGCGCACCTTGGGCGCGAAAAACGCTCACCACATGCGAATAGGATTCGAGTTCTGCGGGTGGAAAACAAGGACCGGCACAGCGCCAAGATGTAGGTTAGATGCTTGACCTCAGTCTCGGTGGGCAGTCCTCGCCAGACTTCTGGGGACCATCCAAGCGCTCTCACCAAGTCGACGCAGCATGCCTCGGCACTCGTCCCGCGACATCTCCAGCGTTTGCGGCCACATCTCTCCGTTCGCTAGTTGCTATCCGTGGCCGTGGGCTATCCCGTGCAGTTGCGATCGCGTTCGCTTGGGCCAACGCAGGGTTATGTCGCGAATCTAGTTGCAAAAATTAAAACAAACTCGCAGCGTTTCTAAATTATCTGTTTCTGTGCGCCATTCACAGCGCAACGCGGACAGCGATGCGCGCAAGAGGAAGCAGTCAACTATGGCGCGCTTTACAACACTGACGCCGTTCTTAGGTTTGCGCAATGGCAGTGATGAGCAAACGGATTCCAACATAAGCCGTTAAAATTCAATTTATTCTCGTAGATGGGCGATCAAAACATTTCAAAATATATATTTTCAGCTAGCTTTATTTCTTATTTTTGGTCGCGATTGGAAATATATATCGTAAAGTTGCATAAGCAACGGGAATATTCCGAGTTCTACTAAGCGAGTGGAGTGGGCATCACTGGTAAGATGTCAGTCACAGGAAATCAGGTATCTCAATTATGATAAAAAATATAAAACCATCCGCTTTTTACAGTTCTCGACTTTCCAAGTCTTGTATCGCATCCGCGGACTAAAATAAAAACAAATTAATGTTATTACTAAATTAAGCAAATGTAACTATATCTCGTTGAGACCTTTTTGAACCAGAACGAGGAGAAAAAATTGATCTTATTCCAGACGCTCATGTCGGAGGCCGGATAAATTCCATGGAGGTGTAGGTGCCTCACCGATATGAAGGGGGGTATGTGGAACCCAATAATGGCCTCGGCTGGATCTACATTCTTAGATTTTAACAGCTCGATCATTCCCGACTCCATGCGCTGCACTGGGTATTAAGATAAACTCATTAGCTCACGCACCTGAGACGTGGCTTATCTCGTACTTACCCAGCCCCAGGTGAGACCTGTTGAGGACGCTGAAGCTCTCCAAATGCTCTTTGGGTATCGCCAGGTAATGATGTCGGGCAGCCGGAAATTTATCCTTAAATATCACGTATTCCTCTGTTTCCACCTCAAGATTTGGATTGGGTCCCCTAGAGCTTGGCCTGTGATGAGCAAAATCACAGAAAAAGCAATCTTCAGGGCCAGATATTGATGCATTTTGAAAGCCGCATTTGTATATCGAGACCAAAATGATCAGGCCCAGACCAGCCAGACCGGCTATATAAAGCCTTTTCCGTTTTGACATGCCTTCTGGCAGACAGGCGGCCATGTTACGCTTAAGTTTATTTCTATGATAAGTTGATTTTTTGTTTTTGATATTAGCAGATGTAAGCAGCGGCTCACACGACATAGCGCGGTAATTAATAATTTACTGTTGGACGGTCACACTGCCCTTTTGGCCATTTGTGTTTTCCACTCACGAAATCATTCACACTTTTACATATCTGACCTTAAAATACCATTACCTCTCAATCGGGCAATTGAACCCCAATTAAAAAATTGCAGTACAATCGTAAAGCTGTTAAAAGTTAATTTTTTTTATTATTTTAGATATTACAAATAAAATAGCCGATAGTATCGATGGTTTCATAATGGAGAAAAACTTCAATGTTTTTTTTTAATTCCCATCTCTATTGCCATTCACTGAGACGCGCAAAATGGTCTGAATTGAAATGAATTTCAATTTTCCCGATGAAAACTCGCCTGAAACTGCTGGAAAATGTTGTTCCGCTCAGCGAAAAGCAAGTTCGACGGTGGAGACGTGATGCGCCGGCTCAAGCGCCTGGCGGAGGGCACCCTGTCCTCCTACCGCCGCCTCTTCCTGCTGCTCCTCTGCGTCTGTGTGGTGTTCTATATGCTGCCGCCGATCTTTCGCTACATCTTTCTTAGTGCACCTGAACAGAAGGGTGAGTGGGTGCAGATACTCCCGCTATTGCAGCTGCTGAACATAGCACCTTGTCCTTGCAGATCCCCATAGCATTTGCATGGACGACCGGCTGACACCGTTTGTCCTCCAGAACTTTGAGTTCGATGCCAACATTCGTCACGTGTCACCCTCGAAATTGCCCGGCGAGCGCGACTTCACGCCCTACGTCGGCAACGGCTACCTGGGGCTGGAGATAGCGCACGACGCCTACCTGAACATTAAACATGGCAGGGCCATGCAGCTGCCCATACGCTTTCAGCCAGTGGTTTCCGTATCCGGAGGAGGAGGAGGAGCCTTGGTGGGCGAAAAGGAGTCCACTGTCGTGGAGTACCTGACGGGCATAGTGCATCGGTTCCAGTGCTTCGCAGATTACTTCGTATCTTACACTTACTACGCCCATCGCACACAACCGGGCATCTTCATGCAGGAGCTGCAGATCACGAATACCCGCAACATGATGGAGGACATCGAGCTGGTCATGCCACGCGTCAATCTGCCCAAGCTGACCAGGCGCACTGTGGCCCTCAGTGAACCCGTTTCGGCCGGAATGTTTACCTACAGCGAGCTGGAGGTGCTCACGGGCACCGTGCAGCCTCAGCCCGAAAATCCCAGCAAATGCATTGTGATAAGCATAGTGAAGCCGCAGTTGGACTCCAAGCTGCAGCTGAGGAAGCGAGGCACAGTGCGAATCGTGTACCCCATAGCCGTACAATATTCCAAGCTCGTGGCGGAGAGCCAGGTCAAGGGTATAGGCGAAGCCACCGAACAACAGGCCACGCAGGCAATGATCAAGGTACTGCAGAAGCTCGGCTCCAAGGCCGCGAATTCGGGCATTAACAGCTACCGGCAGGAGCACATCGATGTGTGGACGGATCTCTGGGCCACTGGGTTTACGATAAGCACTTCCAAGGCTGAGAATAGCTTGAATGGCGATCGCATTAATGCCACCATGTACGCAGTGCTCTCCCAGGTGCGCAGCTTCGAGTACGAGGAGCTGGGTGTCGGCTCATCAAAGAGAGAGGATATTGCCAAGGCTCTGACCTACGCCGAAGGTTGCTACGATTCCTATCACACGCTGCAGGCGGAGAACCTTTGGCGGGACATGTCCAGCCTGCAGCAGCTCAATTCGCTGGTCTCGTCCTGGATGCTTACGTTGGAGAAGCAGGGCTGCCACAATCTTATTCGAGCCGGTGCCTCGGGCGTGATCCAAGCCATGGTCTTGAGCTTTGGCAGCTTTCGGTTTAGCAATCAGCACCTCGAGTGCAACATCCATCCGAAGTTCCTGCACAGAGACTTTCACTTCAGGCGCCTCAATTACGGCAACAAAACCCATGTGAATGTCACCATTATTGTCACGGATGACAACAAGGCGGTAATAAACGTGGCGCTGGATCGGTCAGACAGGAGTTACTATGCCTGCGATGGCGGCTGCCTGGATGAGCCCGTGCTTCTCACGTAAATATCACTGCTACATGGCCACTAAAAGCTTTTCTTTATAGTTACTTTTTCTGGTTTGTTTGCAGGCAAAATCGACGACAATTCCCAGTTAAACTGACTGAACCCCTGACAGCAATATTATACATAACCGAGGACAAGCAGCACATGGAGGAGCTGCACCATGCCATCCATGTCAAAGAAGTGGTGGAAGGTAAGAGGGCTAAAGGGTCCATCAATCAAACTATCTAAAAATACTTTGGTTTATCTATAGCTCCTGCCCATGAGCAGCATCTGATAGCCCTGCATCGGCATGGCCACCAACTGGGCGGCCTGCCCACTCTCTTCTGGGTGTCTGTGTGTGCAATAATCATAGTATTCCACATATTCCTGTGCAAGCTCATTATCAAGGAGTACTGCGAGCCAAGCGATAAGCTAAGATATCGTTATAACAAACCGTGATCCTAGTTGTACATACCTATAAAAACGAATTGGATGCTAGTAAAAAATGAATAACTAACAAATTAAAAGCTTCTAAAATGTACTGAATCATTTCTAGTATGCATCGAAATCGCAGGGAATTTTTTGATTTGCTTTTAAGAAAAAGTCTTAATTTTTTATGTCATAAATTAAGAGATCTCCAAGTTTACAATCCCCTTTACCCTATGGAATATACATCATTCTCTTCGAGTTCTCTATTTGTAAAATGCTTTACTTTTAAAACGGCAGATAATTTAGCTTATTTACAGAGATATAAATGTAGATAGAGAGTGTGCAAAATGCATTTAGTTCAACTATACTTCTCGATATCGATTTCGTTTGGTGCCATTAAAATTCGTACAGGTGCCGATAAGTAGCTACTAGTGAAACTCCTCCATCCTCTACTGCGATATCAACTGCTTCCTCCTCACGCCACCCTACTTGGTGACCTTGTGTATGCTCTCGGCCAGGTACTCCACATTCTTGCTGGTGACGCCCGCCATCGAAACGCGTCCATCGTTGGTCAGATAGATGCTGTGCTCCTTTATCAGCTTCTGCACCTGCTCCGGCTTCAGGCCCGTGAAGCAGAACATACCAATTTGGTTGACGATGTGATCCCAGTTCTGGGTGGAGCCCAACTTTTCCAGGTTATTCTTCAGTTTGCTGCGCACATCGATAATGCGATCGGCCATCAGCTTCACATCCTTCAGCCACTGGGCGCGCAAGTCCTCGCTGTTGAGGATCTCGGCCGCAATCCTGGCTCCATGAACGGGGGGATTGGAGTAGAGACCACGGATCAGAATCTTCACCTGGGACATGACACGATCAGCCTCCTCTTTATCGGAGCACATGACGGTGAAGGCACCAGCACGCTCGCCATACAATCCCATGTTCTTGGCGAAACTCTGGGCCAAGCAGAAGTCATGGCCATCGGCCTCGAAGATGCGTACCGCCTGGGCATCGCGATCGACGTCACCAGTAGCGAAGCCCTGATACGCCATGTCGATAAAGGGGTACAGGTTACGCTTCTTCACCAGCGCTGAGATCTCGCGCCACTGCTCTGAATTGGGATCCACACCAGTGGGATTGTGGGCACAGGCGTGCAGGAGGACGATGCTCTTTTCTGGGATTTTCTAAAGGTAAAAAATTAATTGATTTAATTTTTTTTTTTAATATAATTTATCATTGTGATTTAGGACTCACATTCAGATCCTCGATCAGTCCGCAAAAGTCCAGGCCACAGGTGTCCTTGTTGTAGTAGCGATAGCGGTTCACTGGCAGTCCAGCGTGCTCGAAAATGGCCACATGGTTGCCCCACGATGGCGTTGGGATGTAGATTTCGCGATTGCCCTTCCAGAATTTAGATAGGAAGGCAGCTCCGATACGAAGAGCTCCAGTTCCACTGATGGACTGGGCGGTGACATTGTGCTTGGCAGCCAGACGCTTGGATTCCTGTTAAAGATAAAAATTAAATAAATATTAAGAACTATTTAAATAAATATTAATGACTGTTTAATTACCTTGCCCAAGGCCAGCTCAATGGCCTTGTTGTAGAACTCGGGAACGCCAATAATGGTGGCATACTCCTTGTCCAATTTCTTGCTCACTACTCGCTTTTCCGCCTGGTAAGAAAAAATATAAATATTATTTATTATATAACTTATGGAGGAATCCAAATAGTTGGTAATAACTCACCTCCCTCACACTAGGCAGCACAAAGGGCTGAGTATTATCATCACGGTAGGCGCCAGCGCCCAAATTAATTTTCTTGGGGTTCTGATCCTTCTTGAAGGCCTCTGTAACTCCCAAAATAGCATCGGGGGGACCCATTTGCACTTCCGAAAACCATGTTGATCTAAAACGAAGAGAATATAGTAACAAATATTATGTGTAGGTAATGCTATGTTTAAGAATTATAAAAGAAAAACTAGATATTCTAGTAGATATTCTAGTAATTTTTTCTTTAATTTTAATGCACTTCCGTTCCCCTTAATCTCAACCTTTAACCCCTCTGAAACACCTTACCTCTTTCTTATCTGGTTTTCGTGTTTTTAATTTAATTGGTAGATTAGAGGACTGCTTAGTGGGTTATCTCATCTTTACGTCTGCCACTTGTATGCTATCTTTTCTCATTCTGGTTTCATGACTAAAGTTTGAAAGTCATCTGGAGGTTTTCTTGGATTTTGCACCCACAGGTAATGCCTTGTGCCCAGCACAACATGGGGGTCTATACTCTTATCAGCTGTAAACATGTTATTATGAGAACTCGGTCGGTCGACGCCTTACAGAACATACACAATATAGATCTTTTAAGGCCTACGTCAGCGATAAGGTTTAGCCCCTGCTGACGTAGCCACCTTCCCAATTGCCCGGCTCTCATTATTCAGAACCCTAATAAATCGTGAAAATAATCAAAGTTAATTAAACTCTTTCAATTAGGTGCCACCTGTCTTTGGATCTGATTTGTTTGATTACTATATAGGGGACCTTCCGGTGTCGGCCTGCACTTCGATAAAACAAACTGCCATAACTTAAGAAGTAGTTCCATAAAATGTAGAAATAAAAACACGCGACAAAAGCGTGATTTGGCCAAGAATACCCTACGCTCTTTTAACGCGGCTTGTGTCTTATAGAGAATTCCAAATATCCTTTTACGCTGTTAAAAATGAAAATATTTGGAATACAAAATTGGGATTTCGGAATCATTAAAATGTGTTATTTTATAATAATTAATTTTAAATATTTAATTTTATTTTAAATAATTTTAATAGTTATAACCTGCAAAAATGTACTATTTTATGCATTCCATTTATCAAAGAAAACTTTAAAGATTGTGCAGTCCACTTGACATTAAACAAGTTTATTCAAACTTCCTGTACCGCATTTAGAATTCGTTATCTTCTAACCGTTTTCATCATGCGGCTTCTGAATGCTCTGTCAAGCAGAAGAAAAATAGCAAAAATAGCTTCTGTCCCATGGAACGTCATGAAATTGGCTTTAAAAATAAATACACCTCCGTCCATTGGAATGATTTAGTAGATATACTAAGCAAAGTAACCCAAACATATGCGAATATTAGCTAACAATACAAAAACAGCTGTAAATTTTCTCTTTTTCAATTTGCATATGAGAGAATGATGAATTACGCTGCTGTATAATACAAAAAATCCAGGGGAACGTGATATCCAATGCCAAACAAATTATGCAGTAATGGAGAAAAACAAACACACACAACACACGCAATTAGACCGGCAACTGCAATGACCTTGGCAAATGACACCGCTGCATCTGCAACGTGTTTGGCAAAAAACAACAAAAACAATACGGCGCTTTTTTCGTTCCTTCCATCTCTTTCTCTGTACTCACTTGCTGCGGAGGGCGGCGGGGGCCAATCGATTGCTGATCAACAAACCGAGCTTACAGACCTGCGACATTGTTAAATGCACAAATAGGTTGTACTATTGTTACAAATTTAGTAATTGCGAATAGGCTCAGTGGAATACTGAGCGGCGGCAAATGAAACAACTGTAATCTGCCAGCTTTCGTGTGCTATCGATAATTAACGTAGAAAGAGCTTTCCTAGCCAGTGGTGACAACTTGGCTTTTATCGAAAGCGATTATTTTTTAATTAAATATATGGATACATTTAAAATTATAAAATATATAATAAATGCAACTAATTAAACTATATTTTACCTATTCGAGAATAAGTCAAGGTCCCCTGATTATAATTTACTGTAAAACGAGAAGGCTAATAGAAATTAACTGTCCTTGAAAGCTTAAATTGGTGTTCCGGGTCCTTGTTAATTTTATCTTGCACATTAATTCTTATGTTATTTAGATTTTATGAAATAACCATTTCTTATTATGTACTATTATATTGTTAAGGAGTAGAGGTGGCTTTAATCTATTGGTATTGTTACTAATTTTTATTTAACATTAATTTTAATCGATAGTAAAATTGCAGGAGAAAGCTTTATTTTCCATTCTGAATCGTCGCGCGCAGCTGTATTTAATCTCGAAGAAGCTTTGACTTTGTCTTTGGCCCTCTCTTTGCGTCTGCTGGTGAGCGACTTTAGTAGATTCTTAGCGCTGGGGTGAAAAAGCAGAAACAAGCGAAAGCCAGATAACATACATACATCACTCTTACCTTGTAATTCAATTAACTGGAGGAAAAATGCTGAGATTTGCGGTAATTGCCTGTGCGGTGCTGGTGGCCTTCGCCGGAGCCCTGGAGTTCACCGATTGCGGATCGAAGACGGGCAAATTCACTCGGGTGGCCATCGAGGGATGCGACACCACAAAGGCGGAGTGTATTCTCAAGCGGAACACCACGGTCAGCTTCTCGATCGACTTTGCCTTGGCCGAGGTGGCCTCAAAGGTGAAAACCGTGGTCCATGGCAAGGTTTTGGGCATTGAGATGCCCTTCCCTCTGGCCAATCCGGATGCTTGTGTGGGCAGCGGTCTGAAGTGTCCGCTGGAGAAGGGCGAGACCTATCGCTACACGGCCACCCTTCCGGTTTTGAAGTCCTACCCGAAGGTCTCTGTCCTGGTAAAGTGGGAGTTGCAGGATCAGGATAGTGCGGACATTATTTGCGTGGAGATTCCCGCTAAAATTCAGTAGGAAATCGGTGGATTAAGCTCATAAATGAACGATTCTTATTGTAAACTAAATTTAAATAAATAAATGTACAGTTAAGGGACTTTTGAACGTCTTTCTACATTTTTCCTTTGTAATTAAAAAATCAATATCTATTGGTAAATTGAAAGAAACACCACTCGAAACAGTTCTACAACTAAATCTATTAATATTTAACAATAGTGAAGAATTCAATTTATCATATTTTTTTAACCGAAGCCTGCTACAAGTTCGAAGAAAGGTTTTTAAAAGGCAAAGCAAAAAATTTATGAGTAATCTGTGTGCAATCTCTCAGCGGAAGCCTCAAGTTCAGATTTTTCTCTCTTATTGTAATCTAATTTAAAAATAAAAAGAATTACAAAAATGACTTACTTTTGTGTTGGCTTTGCTTTCCTCTTTAGTCGTCTGTATTTCGGGTAGGCCTCTTTTTATTGTTATTTCCTTTTGTCTGCTTTTGATTGCATCTTCCGCTTTCATGAAAATGAGAGGAAGGACAAGACAAAATACTCCAAAGAATATCAGACAAGCTCAAGTGATGTCAGCTAACAGACGATTAACAGGGAGCTTTTGGGGGCATATTGGGGGATCTTATTTTATTTGAAATAATGAGGTGACATATAAAAAAGTTGGGATTGGAAAGGGAAATACAAATGAGATCAGTTTAAATATTATCGGGAATCTTATCTACTTCTAGGAAATTTAATTAAGATAATATTAAGAATCCTTAGGAAATCGATCACATTCATATTGCAAGCGTTACGTGTTCAGAGGGGGTAACAGGTAACAACATTATTATGCAGATTTTTGTTTACGTAAGATATCGGAAAAAACAGAAACAACATATCCTCAAAGTAGTTATAAACATTATTAATTATTTATTATTCAATTATAACATTTTATTCGATTATAATGTTTTTTTGTAAAATTGTGCAAAGTTTTTAATATTTTATGAATAAGTTTTTTTCTGTAATTTGAAGTATCTATCTTTTAATATTTAATACATAATAAATAAAAACCTTTATTAACCTGTAACTTGAAGTATCTATTTATATTCCCCACATAACAACTAAAAACTTTTATTTATCCTTCATTATAAAATTTGACGTTCTACTATTAGCTTCTAATGATAACTGATTTTAAATGGAAAGTTAAGTACACAAAGAAAACTAAGAAAAAACTGAAAAATTACGAAAAACTCAATTTTTTTTTTTACTGATAAGTTGAAATTTTGTTTAAATAATTAATATGTCGTAAGATGTTAGCTATATTAATTCTATAAATTTGAAAATTTGACTAACGTTTTACCTGGGTTGTATAAAGATATTTTATGAAAAGTATAAATTAACTTAAGTATTTATGTAAATAGCAGGGAATATAAATCACAATACAAGCCTCCTTACTTTCTCTGTGTACAGCGAGTAAACCTTATAAAAGAATTTTGATAAGAAGCAGGTGTTCGAATGGTGATAAGTTGGCATGAATGAGAAATTCCAAGCCAGTCACGGAGACATTCTATAATCCTGAAACCTGACTCAATGCCACTTCATTGCAATTTTTTCCTTAGGCAACTTGGCAACTATGTGTGTTGCTTGCTTAGCTTCTTGGGTAAATTTACTCAGTGGCAGAGATAATGAGTAAGCGGCTCTATCGGAACTGAAAACAATGCTCATCAATGTTTTGCTTTCGGTTTCGATTACGGTCTAGAGTTCGCATTGGCATTCGCTCTCCGTTCTTCTTCCAAACAAAGAGTCGCCTGATAAGAAGCTAAAAAACAACTGAAAAATCGCACAAAATAGGGGGTGATCGGGAGGGCGGCAGCAGCAGCTGAGACCAAGTAAAAACACAAATCAACTGCAGTCGAGCTTTCCATTTCGTTTTCTCAATTTCCATTCCTTTTGCTCCCAAAATACTCCCCCCCACACACACACACTGCCATGCCATATGGTTATATGCAAATAATGCAGGGGGGTTGGGTGGAGATAGTGGGTTGTGTGTGCATCAGATAGAATTATCCGCAGTGCGCCAGCTCCGAGGATATTTAAGCAAAAGAAATCGCTTTATTACATTCACTTTGCGCCACGAAATGCAATTCCAACTCTGATTCGGTGTAGGAGTTGGATTCCGATTTGAGACTTTATTTTGATTTTACTTTTTTATGGTCTTTAAGAAAGTTTGATCCGGCTCAGGGGCTTTAGCTGTCTGTATAACTTAAGGATTGATGGTGATGGCGATAAGTCATATTTTGGTCTGCGGCTCAATACATTTTTCTGAAGTTTCAAAAAGGATTTCAGAGAGTATGAAATCGCGATATGATGCAAGTATTCTTTTCAAATGTTTGTTAAAGTTTTAGGACACCGAATTAAGTTAGATTTTTTAAATGATATAAATTTATGTTAGATATGAAAACTCTTAAGACTTTCTAAAGGAAAAGACACAGTTTTTATATTATATGAAAAATTAAATCATTGAAAGCTATATTATTTATTAACATATTCTTCAACTATTGATAAATGCTCAAAAATCTGGGTTCTGTTAAACATGGCTACAATTTCGGAATACTATATTTAACCTTCCGGTTAGGGCTTCCGCAAGTCAACTCGCCAAGTGCTGGGAACTCCACCACTTCCTCTGATGTTTTCACTTGATTTACATATGAATCCGCATAAAGCACGACAGTCCGAAACTGCAAAAAGAAAAGTGGGCCAAGCCCCAGGACCATACTCTGAGCCCACCCCCTCCTTAACCCATCTGTAGACACAGCTGACGTTTAAAAACTTGACACAACGCTGCATAAAAGTGGGCAAAGTCGAAAGGAGGCGTGGGGGAAATACAAAAAACGAAAGAAAAAATGGCGAATGAAAAGAAATGTAGGCGGATGTGGGTTCACTTAGAGAATAATATTATTAAGATACAACAATTATTTTAATATAAATATGTACTTCAAGAAATGGTTACCTTTGGGGACTGTAATTTATTTATTATTTATTATATAAATTTTTAATATACATATTGGATTTTTTGTTCTTTTAAGAGGTGTGTAACAGAGAAAAAAAACACATATTTCAATTTTTTATTGGTCGTATCATAATAAACGTTGTTGCAAAGACTTAAAATTCCCAAGTACGAATTTAGTGACATGTTAGAGGTAATGTTGAAGAGCTTTTATAAGAAAATAAGTACTGATGAAGCCATTCTTCTTGAAGTTTTATCCCATATCTAAAGCCATTTTAAACTCTTTATTTAATCCCGGCCAAATGCCTATCTATACATTTATTTAAGTAGGTCAGAGAAAAATAATGTGTGTGTGTGGTTTTTACATATTTAATTTTTGTGTGTGCATTTCTTATATCTCTGCTGGTGGCTGTCCAGCCCAGTCTACCCATTTTTTCGGGTTGCATATCATATGAGTTAACCCACCGCGCTTCGGTCCCTGCAACCCAGCAGCCCTACGCCCACTCCCCTTTTTTGTAAGCCGCTGTGTCTGCACAGAATTTCTTGCATAAATAGCAGCATGTGCGGAGGAGATCTCTCTTTTGTCCGTGTGTGTATGGAAAAAGAGAATGAAAATGGAAAACATTTCGGCTCTTGCTGCATTTAAAAGTAAAATGCAACTTCCGTTCGTATACCCGCTGCCACGCCCCCGCTGCCGCCCCCAATCGAATGTTAATGCCATACGAACAATTTTCGTTTTGGTGCGGTTTGGCCATTGTAAATAAATTGCGAACTCTGGTCCTGGCCATGTCACTTTTTTTGGTCACTGCACATAGCGAGTTTTCCTGTTTGACTTCGCATTAAATTCTGTTAATTACGCGACACTCCCCCTTGAAGGGGGTGGGCGAGGGGCCACTTTAAGTTGTCGTCTGCCGCTGACAGTCTGTGCCAACTTTACTTTTTAATTATTATTTTTACTCGCATATTTGCTGGGTTAATTTTTTTTTTTTTTGTATTTGGTTAACTGACAACTTTTGGCTTTGAAGTGCTTTTAGTGGTTGTGAAACTTTAAAAATCTCTGATTAATTGCTAAAGTTCGAAATTTGTTTGTGGCACATGTCGTTGCAGCATTATGAAGATAATAATGTGGAAGTTGCCGGTTTTGGTCTTGATTGGGGCAGATTGCCCTTTAAATCTTCTTTTTTTTTTGCCAGTTTTGCTATTCTCTTTATGTTCGAAAAATTTTTAGGTGGTCTTCTTTCTCCTAGCCGAGAGATAGAAGCTTAAGACATGTCCCAGGCTAAGCCGGGCCAATTAGGATGATGAAAAAAGAGAAAAGCAAGAGTAGATGAGTAGGGAAAAGCTGGGAGAAATCGCAGTAGAGCTCAAGCATTTGAAAAAGGGAAAACCAACTTAGAAGCTGGGGAGTCGATTTTATTTAAGCTAGCCAATCAAGAATTGAATTAAATAAGAAACAAACCACTTAATCGATTTAAGAAATAGCAATCAGAAATCAAATAATTTACTTGAATAATGTTCAATTTCTGCTGAAACATTAACTACTTTCATTATTTGCTTACAAGAATATTTTATAGTAATTAAAGTCTTTAAAGAAGCCTAAATTACATTAAAACTGCGTATACAAAAGTTCATTTATAGTTATATATATTTTAAGATTCAGATTAAGCTGCAATTCTTCTCAAAATGTACATGACCATTTTTTAACAGCTTCCCACCTCTGATCCCCACTTTTCTGTAAGCCCCAGTGGCATCTTTTTATGCTTTCCAGTTGCGGTTTTTTGCATTTTAAATAAATCCCATTTGCTGTCAGTAGGGGCTTGCAGTTATCTTAATTATTTGCATGCGGCCGGCCGGCGTCATTCGTTGTTAACAACATGGAAATACATTGAATGCCATAACTACTAGCAAATGGCCAAAAAATGTCAGCCCCCGAAACTCGCCCCCGTCTGCCACGAGCTGTCAATTCCGCAGTGCGTTTTTGCTCGTTCTGCTGCCTGGCGGACAAAAACTTGCAACAGGAACAATCTGCAGTCCTGATGCTGACAGTTATGATATGGCAGGACACGCGCGCAAAAAAAAATATCGAAATTACATTGCATTGCAATTAATCAAATGGCGAAACAGATAGCTTAATTTGTTTACGTTTCGCTACTGAAATGGAGACCGCCACAGAAGGCGGTTGTCGTGCGACCTGGGTCCTTTGTCTGCGTATGTCATTAGCATCGTGATTACCTCTACATTTTTAATGCGGTTTCATTTGTTTGCGCACATGTGCAAATTATCCGGGAATGTCCTGGTAATGGCGGCGATTAAAATCAAATTAATTTAAAATTAATTATTTGACAAATAAACGAGACAAAAACAAAAAGTTTTTGATATGAGGAAGTATTTTATTTGTTTAAGATCTTGAATAAACTTTTATAAAAAAAAAAAACATACATTTTAAATAATACATATATGGAAATCTATTTAGAAGTTTAACTGAAAATGCATTTCCAAAAATCAAAATTATTTTGATATAAAAACCTTGAATTTAAAAAAGAATTTAAAGAACATTATATTTCAATCTCAAATTTAACTGAAATTGCATTTCCAAAAATCAATTTCGGGACTACAATTTATTTTATTTTTCAACAGATGCCAAATCTTTATTAAAATCAGAACACAAAAAGAGAAGCAAGTCGTTTTTCAGCGCTTTTATCTGTGAAAATGTTTGAACAGTTCGCGAGCAATGGAACAGCTTTCTCTCATTAACATTTCCAATTTTCACGGATATTTTGTAGCGGAAGTGCAAACTTTATTTGAAGTTTTGTATCAAAATAAAATATTGAATTAAGCACACACACACAAATGGGTGGAATGAAATGCAAATGGCAATAGCTATTGGACACACGCGGCGTATGCGCAATATTTAGTGCACTTAAAGAGCAGCCATTTGCATAATGAGCGAGTGATACAACAACACAGAAACCCCCCTCTAAATCATGAGCAGCAAACATAATAGTATTTCGGGGTGAGGGTTTTTTGGTATTTGGCATTTCCGCCCGAAGAGTTGTTCAATTAATATGCTTCGGTCCATGCGGCGTATGCGTGATGCCAGAAATTCCAAATAAAAGGTAGAAATAAATAGCACAATGGTTTCAGTAAATAAGCGCATAATGCTTTGGCCTGTATTCAATGTTTATGTGCGGCAGGCACCCGGGGGGCCTTCGACCGGAATGCTATTGATTCCCTCATTTGCCGCAAAAATAATTGCACTTTTTGGCAACAATTTTGTGCCTAAAAGGGTATTGGCATTTCCAGGCAAATAAAAATGGTTTTTAAATATTTTTTTGTTTAAAGCAAAACGCGGGTGGATTACACCTATTTGTCTAGACACACACACACACACACATCCCGAGAGTCAGACTCACTGGCATACATATGCAAATTTGGGATAACCCCCTTCAGTGGCCCAAAGAGAATTCCGGCTCCCTTTATAAATCACATAAATATTCACATTTATTTTCATTTTCAACGCGTTTCCCCGCTATTTTTGTTTCATTTCGTTTTCGTGTTACCGAAGGGTCCGGGGATTTACATATTCATTTTGCTCTACTTTCCATTCGTCCTATGTTTTTTTTCTACCTTTTTTTTCAGCGAGAGGTGGCACTTAAAAAGTCGTTACAAGGTGCAAAAGTTTTCTATGTCAAAATACAGAGCCGGCAGAGACAATGACACTGAAGTGCGGAAAAATGGCAGTGGAAATGGAGGTTTTTCATAGTTGCCTGCATATGTCAATGGTTCCGAAAAAAAAGGAAAAAGAAGGGGGAAAAAATAGAAAAAGAGACATAAAGACCCAGAGCGAGGTAGTGGCTTTTCTGACCCATTTAAGAGGTGATATTTCCGTCATCAATTCGGCAGAAAGGGAAACAAAAATTCCCTTTTAATTGCCCCCAAAAATCTCTCTCTTTTCTGCAAAGGACCTCCAGATAGACGAAGTTTTAAGCTTTTCCCAATTTTTATTTTGCCAAAGACTGAGTGCTGTTGACGAAAAATTTCATAACTTTTCGTTCAAGACTGGGATAATATTAAGATACCTCAGCTAAGGTTTAACCTCAATCAGCATAAGCCCAACCACACACATGGCGTTTAAGGCTCTTGCCAATCAATTTCAAATTTATCTCGGTCTCAGTTTTGGGCTCTCTGGGCATAAATTAGATATGAGGCATTTATTACACCTATCGGCGAGGGCATACAAAACTGTCAGTTTAATGATTTGTTCATAACTTTGCCAATGGGCCTTTAATTAAGCCAAAACTTGGACGTACAGGCAAGCCGTAAATGGTAATTAGAAAAGTTATGCCCATGTTTGAGTGTGTATGTGTGTGTGTTTACTAAGCTCTCGAAGGATTAAATCAAGCCGGAAAGTTTATCGGACAAATAATACAAGAACTTGGCTTTGGTTCGATTACAGGAAATGGTAAATTTATAAATGGATAGATAAAAGAGTGAACTCTAGGGCTTAACTAATAATTTAAAGTAGTTTATATATTATGGAATTTATTTAGGTTCTTCTTTAATGTATTTTATTACAATCTGAGCTTAAATAAATATATAAAAAAAATATATATGCCTTTTCTCTTGCTAAATAAATTTATAATTTAGTCCTTTTTTGTATCCTTGATTTTGTTATAAATATTGAATAGGGAAAACAATGGAAAAGCTAACAATTTGGTGAGAGAAATTAGTGACCTTTATAACTTTGATTGCGTTTCGTAGCCAAGAATAAAGAGCAACATCAGTTTGCCATTTCAACGATTAAATATGCTGACAGATTTCATTTATTTATAAAGAAGCTACCCCAGAAGAGGCAAGTATCAGAGGCCTTACCTCCAAATAAACAGTTTCTGTTTGTATATATAAATAAACATACATCCATACATATATTCAATCTGAGCAGAAATTACTTTTCAGAAAATTATCATGCACTCTGGCTGATGTGCCACATGCCACTCAAACTCAAACGGGCTATCTTATATGGGAAATTCAATTTGATGTTGCTGCTGCAGTTTGGGGGCAGTTGCTGATGTCACTCGCTCGACTCATTAAGTATTAATTGTAAATTTTAATTAAAATAAACCGAAACGATTACGGGCACAACTGAGCGACAGAGAAAGATGGAGAGAGAGAAAGAGAGAGCGTAAGCAAGCGAGGACGAGGTGAATCGAAAAACTTTCTGCTGCTGATGGCCAGGTAATAATATTTACTGATTTTCCAGCAGCTCCCTCCTTTTTCCTATATGCACTTATATACACCGTCCCAATATATATATAAATGTATGCACAAGTATATTTTAAAAATCCCATTAATTGCCCGGCAAGAGACGAGCACGGTAAAGAGGTAAAAATAATTATAAATAATGAAAGATTGCAACTGCAGCTGGGAGAGCTGCAATAACTGCAACTGACATCTTCCGCCATTCAGGGCGGCCGACTTTGATCAGTCGGTTAACTTATGGCTTAAATGGGGGCGTGGCCAGCGCAGAGGCAGGTTTCAATATCAACCATTAAGTGATTTTTGCGGCAGGCCGATTAATTTTCATATGTTGCCATGAGACAAGCAATGCCGAGTCAAATGCTACTTCCGTTGATTGTTTAACACTTTTGGTTATTAATGAATGCCGGGCAGTATCATTTTTCAGAAACTCTTCGAATTTCAGGTGGGAACTCAATTGTCTTTAAATAGACTTTAAAGTGTTGGTTTTATTTAAAAAAATTTTAAATAAATATTTGTGACGATCTCAAGTGACAGAATAAACTGAGAAAATCGTTTGAAATTTTTTAAGTAGAGAAATATTTTATAGCTAATAATAATCTGATAAGATAATATTTTCTATTTTTTAATTTTTCTAAGAACAAAACAATATTTTAATAAACATATATGTAAACAATTATTATCATCATAAATTTCAACTTTTATCCGATATATCGAGCCCTGATCCCTTCACAAAATTATGGCTCCTTAATGATCTTAAAATAATTTTTCCCCCATAAATATAAAATCTATATCCTTTCCTTTTTTCCTTCAAAATATCTCACTTGAAACCTCTTAAGCTTTAAATCAAAACACCCCTACAGACGGCCAGCACGGCAGTCTTCCATCATTCCTTGGGTGTGACTGAAAAATTGCCAATAAATCGTGTGTTAATAATCGACCACTGTGCGAGGGGGCGTGGCACATACAGTGTGTGTTTGTGCACACACACGGGCAAACACGAGCGAATGAATTGTATTTATTTGTGCGCCATAATTTGCTTATTTTTGTTTCACGTTGTCACGTCTGCGGGTGTATTGCCGCTGACCCGTAACAATTTGCGATTTTTTTTGGTTCAGAACAAAAGTATGCACACGCTGAAATAAAAGTTAAATAAAATACAATAAGTTATGGCGGCCGATTGCGTTAATGATCATTTATCGCTGGGCGAATTTGTGGGCTTATGTAAATGGCCCTTGTATCAGCTCTCCTCCCTTTTATCGGTTCTATATGGGTGTATGCGTCCTGCAGCAAGGATACAGAGCCGAAAAGGGGGAGAGATTTATGCTTAAGTGATGTAAATGTTTTGCCATTTGACAGTTTATTGACTTTTATGAGTTAGTTTATTATGTCTTTTTTTATTGCCCCCCAAAAGGGGGTAAGAAGGCGGTAGCTGGCTGCAGGGCGGTGTCCTTGCGAAGTATCCTTGTAATTGGGCGCGTGCTCGGCATACGCAATGAGCCAGCCATAATGCCTTAGGATTTGCTTTTGTTCTCTGCCCTCGGGCCTGATGTTTATGGCCCGAAAGCAATGCGAGATTTGCACTAATGAATATGATAAACATTTTGATGGCCAAGCTGACTAACAAAGGTCACCGGATAGCCATCAGGAGACACCTTTGGCGTAAAGATAAATCCGGAAATTATTCCCCAAAGTGACTTGGCAGTTAAATATAAAATTAATTAAATGTATTTTTAATGGAAATAGATGGCAGGTTTATTTTATACAACTAAACTAAACGCACAAAAATTAAAAGTATTTATCCTGAAAACAATAGCATTTATTTGCAACCATTTTAATGCTCTCAAACATATCCGTATTAAAACTTACCTACCCCTGCTCCTTTGGCCCGAAAATAATTTAATAAATGAACAAAATGTTTGTTTTTGAAAGCCAGACACCCAGGACAGACATCAAAGCCATTTTTATACACATTCAGTTGAATTTATTCTCATATTACTCATACGCCCTGCTTACCAGCTAAACATTTCATTTTATTTGGGAGTTCGCTTCACATTTCTCTCTATTATCTTGTTTTTGGGTTTTCCACTTCAATTAAGCTAATTCAATCCATTTTCTACTATTGATTCGCTTTGCCTTCCTTTCGTTTAATTTATAATCAATAATTTGGACTTTTTCGTTTTGGGGTTTGTAAAATTCATCAAAGTTTTCCTGGTTTTTTTTATAATCTTTTCTTGTTTCTGCGGGTTTTACTTGTATATCGTTTTAGTTTTTTTCTGTTTTAGCTTGAACAACATTTATGTAGAGTTGGGCATTTCATATTTAACTATAAGGTAGAGTTTGACAATGCATATGTATTGTATGTATCGTAAGGATTCCACCCTCTCTCTCTCACCTACTAAAAATCGTTTTGTTTTATTTAACCTTCTTGGTTTTCTTTAAAAAACGTACAAAAAATGCGATTGATGAATGAAAGTTGGCAGCAAAAATTGGCAAAAGGCTGTAACTAATATATTTTTCTCTATATATAGCAAGAAGCATTCGCTTAATAATCCTTTTATTTGTTGGGTTTTAAAGTTATTCAAGTGAATTGCACACACAAAGTTCTATCACAGAAGATATACGAAAAACAGAAAAAAAACTCAGCGGCAACAATAACGAGCTAGGGGCATGTGATAATTATAAATGGGACAGGCTCTATGACCAGATGGAGGCCAGGACAAGTGCGAGTAGGGGATAGAGAAGCGATGGGTTCCAGCTGCAGCCTGCGGCCGTGGTGAATTTCTTCACAACGCTCCAGTCACTCAATCCCGCCAGATTTCGACTCGCAGCCCTCATCAGATACGTGGTGTTCTCCATCAGATTCGGAATGAGAAAGTGCTGGCCTGCAAATAAAATTAAAAATATAGAAAACGGGGAGCTAGAATATAAATCTCACTATATATATGACAAAATAAAATAAAATACCCGGGACGATTTACTCAACCTTGATGGAAGGAAAAGTCCCGCTGCTTGGCATAGCTCCAGTTGCTGGCGGTGAACCTGAACTCCCTTTCGCTCATGTAGGCCACCCGATAGCCATAGATCTGCATCTGCTCGGAGGCATTGCTCATCCGCGGCGTCCTCAGGTCCAGCTCAAAGCCATGGCTGTAGATTCTTTTTAGCTCAAAGCGCGATGGGCAATTAGGCTTTGGGCCCGGCCGCAACCGTATCACTCGCTCCAGCATGCCCAGCGGATTGGCCACCTTGCACTTGTAGTCGCCGAACTGGGTGGCATTCTTCATCTCCAGCTGCAGCGTGGCCCCGTAGTCGGCCACGAAGATGCGGTGATTGAAGCCCACGATGCCCTTGCCGTTGTGCAGCCAGGTGAACGATGGCGGTGGCTCTCCCATTGCGTCACAGCTCAGGTTGACCCATCCGCCCACATAGGCAAACTGCACAGGCATTGTCTCGTTGTAGAACCAGTGGGGTTTATCTGCAGAAGTGTCAGAGGAAAGGTGTAAAGTGTAGGTGATTCAAAAATTGTTTTCTTTTTCTAATATTCCATTGTGTATTTTTTTTTTTTTAATTTTAACCCTATCACAATCTCTATTCATAGAGATTTTTTTCAAGTGTTAACTTTAAGCCCGTATATTGAGTGCCAGAAACCTCGGCCTAGTTCTGTTTGTTCATACATCAGCTCACAATCTGGGAAAGGTGGCAGAATGGAAGGTATGGATACCTGTTTCACTTTGTCCTTGTCTCTGTTGACACCCCACAATGCAAAAGCTTATCTTTAAATTTGCAGCTAGCCCCATTATCTTAAAACAAGAAAGGAAGCTAACTTCGGCACGCCGAAGTTTGTATACCCTTGCAGATAT
>JAEIIJ010012563.1:0-54189 GCA_018904815.1 Drosophila ogumai | reverse complement strand
TAGGGAATGAGCTGGAGTAGGGGCAGCTTTTTCCGTTGTGGGAGGGCGGCCTTTCAGTGGGTGGAAGCTCACTTTTTGAGGCTGGGCTGCTGCTGGCTGGCTGGCCTGCCTTTTTGTGTGGAGTCATTGCCGCTGGCAGCATAATATTTTCTGCTAACGCAGTCACTTTTCATAAACTTTCACCAGCAACAACAATGAAAAACTCAAAGAGCAACAAAAACAACACGGACAACCGGGACAACGAACAACTTGTAGAAATGTTTGCAAAAGGCAAAAAGGATTATAGAAAATTGCCAGCAATATGAGCATGGTTTTTGGAGGATGGGTAGGGAAAACGGCTGAAGACATTTATGGCCAGAAAGGGGATGAGAAGGCAGCGCAGGCAGACTGACAGACTGACGCGACTTGTTGGAGACAGAAAGGTGGCAAGGGTATGGGATTTTTGGTTGGAACTTTCTGGGGGTGGCACGGGGTGGCGTCGGCTCTCTGCATATTGTCAACTCTGCCAGGCGACATCGTCCTCGTAGTAGTAGTCGTCGTCGTCGTCGTCCTCGTCATTGTTATTACAGCCCTCTGGCACACCCAAACCAGGCAGGAATAAAACACCCGAGCCCGGAATGGAACCCAGAACCATCCCCAGTCCATCACCATCACCGCCATCACCCACACAGAGCCACGCACATGCCTAAAAGCCGTCAACACAATGTTTGGCTTAGAGCCCGAGCCATCGCGACAGCCAGTCAACACAGACATGGCACAGTGGTCGAAAATTAAGGGATTAATTCCTAAGAGCTTGGCTCAGCAGATACCACAAATTAAGCTATTTTTATGGGGGCGGCAAATCTGTGCCTCAAAAAAGCATTTAAATGGGAGTTCACCCTACAGTTAGTTCAATTACCATAGCTATTTACCATTTACACCTCTTAAAAACTATAAAGAAATATATGAACTATAAATAACTTAATTTTTTTATTACTAAAGTTAGATATTAATGCCCTTTAACAATTATTTCTTTTCTTTTTCTTTTTTTTTTTTTCTTTTCTTTTCTAAAAAAAAAAGTATAAATATGTACAAGCTGTTATAATATGTAAACTCTTCTTTTTCTGCATATATTTTCTACCCTTACCCAAGAAAAATCTCCCTCAGCATCAGAGCAATTTTTCATGCCACTGTGCATTTTGTCAGCGAAGGTCGTTTGCCATTGATGTGGGTGGTTTGGGGGGAGGCATACTCTCTGGTGGGCTGAGCACAGAGTGAGATGGCCATAAGCAAAGCAGCTTTAAGGGCCCAGGTCCGGGTGCTCTGGAAAATTTGCAGGTTTTGATTGTGTAGTCATGTCAAAATAATAGTCAACTTACATGCCGCAGTACAGCCACCCAGCGAACCACCTAAATACCCCCTGGACACCCCTCAGCGCAAAGCCCTCGGGAAGAGTTTCGAATTACCCAGAAGATGACGAAGCTGCCGCTAAGTGGCAGGAATTTGGTTTGACTGGCAAAATATATATATAGTATAAAGCAAAGTTCCTGCGGTTTTCGCTTGAATATTTTTCATTTTCCATTTTCCATTTATCCCGTTTCCCTTGGTCCTTGCACCTTCAAGCTCGCGGGTCCTGCGATTCAGATTCCGCCTCATTTGCATAGGGCAATGAATCAGGCGGAGGAAAAAAAATGAATTTACGCATATTTGGGATATTATTCCGTAAGAAGCTTGCCACTGTCTGTCATCCCCGGAGTGCCCCTCAAACCCTAAGCGTCTCGCTTTTGCGACCCTTGACAGGCTGCCAGGATATTTTTCGCCCCAGCTACGCTTCCGTTTTGCTGGAAAATATCGGATATAAATGTGAGCTGCATATGCACAGGTTTTATTCCAAGAATACCCCGGCTAAATGGAGAAAAACGTCATTGTCATCGGACGTTCGTCATTGCAACCCCCGTTCGGAAATGCCTCATTCTCATACCCTACCCCTCATCCTTTTTTTTTTTTTTTTGTACTTGCCTTGCCCTGCCACCCAAAAACCACCCACACTCTCACACACACTCTCGGCCCAATCGCTTGTATTATTTTCTTTTGTCATTGTCCCTTTTTTTGCCCATTTGATTTCTTCCTTTTGTATTTGTATAATTTTTTCTGTCGCCTTGCCGCGCCAGCAGCCACCCCCTTGTGCAGCCGCCCATCCCCCTGATGTTGTGTCTGTGCGGCACGTCTTTTTTTCATTTATTCCTTACTTCATTCCTTCGCTGCTCCTTCCGAGTTTTCTTTTTCCCAGCTTGGGGTTTTTTTTCCGCCTCCCTTTCGGGGCTGTAACTTTTAGCCATCATCATCATGCTGCTCCTGCGGCTCCTGCTTCTCCTTTCTGTTTCTCCCCAGCCCCCCGACTCCCCGTCTCTTTTCGTTCGCAGCTTCCTTTGCCATTTTTATTGTTCTTGGCACACACAACTTCATTTTAGCCCACTTTTTGGGTGGTTTATTTTTATGGCTCCATCCGCACAGTTCGCCCGGCACCCTTCTGGGTCCCTTCCTCGGGGATGTGTGTATGTATGTGTGAGTCTGCGTTGGATTCTTATGCTATTTGCAGGCTCACACCCACATGATTTGCACTGGAAATAAAAGTGGGGATTGAAGTTTGAGCTCTAATTAATTTATAGTAGAAAAACCGGAAGAACAAATATACTTTTTGATTATAAATTGTTATTAGTTTGCTTTTTTATATAATTTGTAATTATTTTTTGAGCTTGTTAATAATTGCAACAATTAAAAAAATATTTATTTTAACAAACTTACCATCAAACTTCATAAAAATAATATTTATATAATGTTAATATTAATAATACAATATTTATATATTTAGACTTATATATTGAACCAAAAATGGTATGAAAATCAATAGATTGTTGCTAACCATATTTTTATCAATTTTATAAATATTATTTGAGGTTCTATTTTGATTTATTCTGCATAAAAAATACTTAAATTAACTCCACTACATTTTCTATTATATTAATTTCAAAACATAAACCAAGAAATATTATTTATTATTATTTTAAATATTAATATTAATTCTATAGTAAATTGAAATACTTAAAATTTAATTTTATATTAAAAACCACCTTATTTCAGTGCATCATTGCCCCCCATCCATTTCCCTGGACACCATCTTCATTTTTTTGTGTCCGTTGTCTTCCTCTTGGCTTTGACTTTGATGAGATTTTTTGAGGTTAATCCCTTGTAGTGCCAGGGACCAAACGCGTCAAGTCCAAGTCCTTGCAATGGCTTTTGTCCTGCGTTCTCCCCCCTCCCAGGGTGTGCACGTTGTACGCTCTTGTGTCTGTGTGTGTGCGTGTGCGTGATTGTTCCTTGGTGTGGAGTGGAAAATTAGTACATGTTGAAAACGCTGCGATTGTTCCTGCGCTGGCCCTGTCAAGGAGCCGCTTTGCCATGCTCCACTGGACAAAAGGCCAGCAGAGAAGCAGAAAAGGACATGGCTGAGGATGGTGCAGGAGTATGGGTGGTGGGGGGGTTTTTTTTAAGGGGGAGTAGGAAATAAAAAGGAAGGCACACTCCTCAGATAAACCTCTCCGCTTGGTTGCACCTTTTTTAACGCTCCGCTATTGCTTCCCATTGTTGTTCCTGTTGTTCCTCGTTGATGCCGGATTGTACGAAAATTAATTTTGTTACTTACCAACTGCTCCTGACACCGCTCCGAGTTGGAAACGGAATGGAATCAGGCACAGGATGGGCTGTGGGATGGGAAGTTTTCTGGATTCCGGGGGAATGCCCGTCCGGGCAGCCGGAAATGACACCTTGAGCAATGCGTTGACGATGATTGCCAGGGATTCAGACTGAAGGAATGGGAAAGGATGTTTTTCCTCTCCTGGATTTTTGTGTTGTGCTGAAAAACAGGAGGAAAATTGGCATGGAATGTGAGGATGTGTCGATGTAAGAAAGGTAGAATAATGAGGCAATAAAAATGAGATTAAGATGTAGGGTTCATGCCCTTGTTTGCTTTTAAAAAAAGGATTTCAAAAAGCCAGTATCTTAAATTTTTTCAATTAAATGCAAAGCACAGATAATTATTGCTTTTAAAAGGAAATTATCTTAAAATATCACAGAAAATTCCTTGTCTTGGGGACCAGAAATCTTCAATGAACGTATATTTAATAATATTTTCATACTTCCCAAACACAACGAATTAATTCCTTTAAATATTTTGTACATTTTAATATAAATAAAAATATAGTAAAAAACTAATTTTCTTTAATTAAACAACATAATGTTCACAAAGTTGTAACAGTATTTCCCACTTCGCTCGCTTTCCCCTCTTGCACACTTAATCATAAATGTATAATTCCAGCGATTTTCAGCTCTATTTCTGTGTGAAAAAGCAAAGAACGAGCAGAGCTCTTCAACAAAGTTCACATCATTTTAAAAATGCATCGCGGCCCACATTCAATTGCGAATCTCTCGGGAGGAAGAAGGGAAAACAGGAGCATTGGAATCGTAGAAATGGGGGAAAATGATAAGGACGAGGCGGCTTGGAGGGAACTTGAGGGAGTTTTATGACAAACATCCACTCGAGAAATAAAGTCAGATTATAAAATAAAATGTACCAAAGCGGACCCCCGGATAGAGAGACAGAGAGTTGTAAAACAGAAGATAGCGGCGGGGGGAATGGGGAAGTTGGAGAAAAAAGAGGGATTTAACTTTATCCTTTGGTTTCAGCTTTACTAATGAAAAAGCGCAGGATACCAAAAAACTAACGATGCTACACTCAGGGAAATAATAAGAAATTTATTACCATAAACAAATTATAAATTATTCAAAAACAAAATCCATTTTTCAATTTTTTTTTTTAAATATTTGGAAAAAGTAAGTAAATAAAAACATATCTCTAAATTGACAAAATATATATTGTAATGCCCGTTGGGATCCAACATAATGCCATTTTAATGGCAAAATATAATTTAAGAAGCACAGAAAATCAAATAAAAATAACAACAACTACAATTTTTAATCGAATTTTGTGTTCTGTGCCCTTATTTTCCCCGCGTTGTTGTTCACTCCAGTGCCACACTGCGTATACTTAATATACGAGTTCAGGCAGAGCACAAAAACACACAACACACACTCGCAGAGAGAAAGAGAGAGACATAAATATGATATTTATGGCGATAAGCAACCAAACCCATACGCACACACATACCGAAAGGATGTGCACAGGATACACACACAGGACACACACATTAAATGCCAGATATCCTTTTAACACTTAAAGCGGTGAAAATATTAAAAACAAAAAAACCGCAAAGTCAACAACAGCAACAACAATGGCAACAAACGAATTTTTATTGATAAATGCGCAGACATACGAACAAAAGTGAGGAAAGTGGTTTGGGGGGAAAATGGCTGGGAAAAGTGGGAGGGATAATCGAGCGCACATACATACACTCACTCACACTCTGCTTATCTAGTTGTAAAAGTTACTACGTGTGTGTGTGTGTTTGAGTGTGTGCTGGTGGGCCGTGTCTATGTCGAACCGCAAAACGCAGCGCTGTACAACGAAAGTGTATAAAAAATTATGAAACAACTCGCACCGTTAGTCGTGGTCGCGAGGGCACCACCCACTATCCACACAAACACCCACAAACCAAAAAAGACACCCTTCTTGACCCATCGTCAAAACAGGCAGCCTAACCGTGGTATTAAACTAATCTTGAATTAATCTAAATAATTAAGTTTAAATAATATAATAATTTCAAAATTGCATCTGAAAAGTAGGCAATGCTTTTTGTTAACTCAACTTTTCAATGGTCGGGAGACTGCACTCAAAATCTCTTTATCTTTAATTTTTAGAATTTTTATATATCTAAAAAGTTTAAGAATTTGTAGAATAATTATTTATTTAGTAAATTATTTCAAATTTTTAGAAATAAATTCTCTTTAAATATAAAATGTTTACAATTTTATTATACTTCCTAAACTGCTCCACTGTCCCTAACCGGAGGTTCGTCCTTGCTGTTGGCGCCTCACACTTCCACACTTTCACCCACACGGGCACACACCGTGACACCCACACATATCACACATGCTGCCTTCTGACATGGTTCCGGCTTGTTTGTTTGGTTTATTTTATGACCATAACCAACAGCCCGACCGACACTCGGCTCGGCACCCTCTACACTCCCCCCATGCCCATCTCCTGGCACACTCTATATCCTCCAAACACCTCCTGTTCACCCCACGCCACCCCCTTGGCAGTTGCTTCAACTATTATACAGAGCCATGCCTATGCACAATGGAGGAGCCGTCGAGCTGCAGGCCATGTCGAAATAATACTATATGGTAGTTAGAGTGTGGCAGCACTGAAAGAAATGGAAGTTTTTTTAAAAAGAAAACTTTATTTATTTATAATTTAAAGTTTACAAAACAACAACTAACATTACAGATTGTTGGGCTAGCTACAAATTAGGAAATTGAGAAAGTATATATATTAAAATGTTTTTAATAATTTTTTCAAGTGCATATGTATGCTGCGCTATCTGCATGTATTAGTGTATGTACGATGGGCATCTGTGTGCGTAAGTTAGTAGCTTTTGCCGGCTGTTTGACTCGGTTTAAGCTCGCCTTGTCCCCTCAACTGAGTATGAGTCTATCTCTAACTCTTTCAAACCCCTTCTCCCTATCTCTGTCTCAGCCACGCATATAAATTGCGTTCTTCTCCTCCCAAATATCACTGTATGTGTTAGCCAGAGTTGCGCTTAGCCCGTTGAAGGTCCGTTTTTGGCAGCTTAAATGCCATTTTTGTATGCATTGAATGTTGCGGCCCCCCTCGAACGAAGAAAATAAAAACTTTCGCGTTGTTGCCACACTTCATGTGCATCGCACAGCAGCCTGGCAACCCTATTTTCGGAACTGTTCTCTGCATTTTGCATTCATATTTTTTGCCCTCATTTTTATTTTGCTGTTTTGCCCCAAAGCCGCAGCAGCTAAAATATGTTCGCCACACACTATTTTCCCCACCATTTTCCCCATTTCCATTTGCCATTTTCTGATTCGTTTAAAATATATTTTTAACCCTACGTCCCACTCCCCCCGGCAGAGTTGTTTGTCCTTTTTCTGTTTGGCTTCAACTTTGTTTTACATTTCTCTTTCCCCTGGCAAAAAAAACAAAAAAAAAAAAAAACTGCAAAAATGTTGACTCGTTCGCTCGACTCGGCTCGGTTCAGTTCAGTTGTATATGTATATGGGGTCAGAGGTCTCTGACAAACTGTACAACTCCCATTCAGCACCGCACCTGTCCGCCCTCCCGGGCAGAGTTCACTGCGTGGGAGTGTGACAAAGTTGACATTTGAGTTGGAAAAACATTCACCGCAACAAGCAGCGGAAAATGCAAGGACCAGTAACTGATATTAAGCCTGAAACAAGTGTCCGCCTAGGGGAGTTTGTCCGCCAAAAGAGAGAGTTATAGGATTTTGGAGCTTAAGCTGGGAATCAGAGAAATGTAATTAACTAGGCTTATTGTTAAACATTATTTAAATGCAGTAAAAGAATGAACAATATAAATATTTGTTGTTAAAGTCATTAGTAAGTGGAAGTGTCCGTTAAAGAGAGTTGTCCGCCAAAAAAGAAGATTTACAAAAACAATAACAGATCAAATCCTAGGGAAATATTTCAAAAATATTATTTGTTATATTTCTTAAATATTTCGTTATTTATATAAAACAAAACAAATCATTCCTGAACAATTCCCCTAGAATCACATTTATTATTATTTATTAAAGAAACCCCGCTTACCAAAACCCCCCACTCAGGCTAAGCTCGAATGGAAACAAATGGACAAAAAGATAATCTTTCCAACTATGATTGCTGTCGATTTATGAAATATGTCAGATTATAGAAAAAGTCTACTTAGCACTGCAAGTATGCTTGTCCAAACTGTCCATTCCAGGGAGATTCGATTTCCGCATTAAAGCAACGACGTTTCGTATTACAGCCATAACCTTAATGGGGAAGCATGAAATTCAGACATAACCCCCGAGATATGAGCGAAAATCTGTTGCGCAGGGTGTACCTGGTATTGTTCTTTGTGTGCCCTCTTGCAAAAGGGGTAAATTATTGCTATATCCGTAGTCGTATTCGTATATTTGAACGGGGGCGGAAGAGCAACCCTTAGAGAGTAACCCATAATGGGTGGGCGACCCGACGGTGTAACCCTTGCCCTAACCTTTACGGACATCCCGTGTATCCCAAGCACCACCCAACCCCCCATCTACGGGCACTTATTCTATATTTTACTTAATGCATTCCCTGCTTATCCTCATTTTTATTAGTGTTTCAATATTCTTTTTCACTTTGCTTGGTTGCGTTTTTCCCAGCCATCCTTTTGCGCCGCCGCTTCCTTTGGCTGCCATCCCAGCTTTGTTTGCTCATGTCCTGGATTGCTCCTTGGGTTGGGTTTGGGTTTGGGTTCGGTCCTGTCCCCTGTCCTCTTGTATGCTCGCTCTTTCGGTTTGGTTCCTTGGATGTGGCTCGTTTCTGCCATTAAATGGACAAATGAGGGATATAAAACAATTCGCTTTGGCTTCCTTTCTTTTCGTTTCGTTTCCTTTTTTCTTGTCGCTGGCGCTTCCTTTGGGTTTCTTCGTGCCTTTTTCGGGTCTCTTTGCTTTTTTTTCGCATAAGCATTTTATTTATTATTATATTCGTGTGTATGTGTGTGTGTGTGTGTGTATGGGTGGGTGGCTATATCCTATATCCTTCCTATATCTGCTTCCCCTCGGGTTTGGTCACTTTATTTGTTTGTACCTTGCCAATGCAAAGTGTTTTGTATCCTTTTTGGCCGGAATCGCACAAGGATCGAGAGGGGTTTGGCTTTCGGGTGCGAGGATTTATGCTCATGTTGGTTTTTTCTGGGAGTTCCTATTTGGCGTGTGGGTGTGTTATATTCCAACCCCAACTCCTTCCGTGTCTCCGTCTGGGTTCGTCCTTTCATGTGTCCTGTTTATGTAATCGCCGACATTAGTTCCTGACGCTGCCCGACCATGTGTTTGCTTCTCTTTATTGTGTGCACTTCCTGAAGGTATCATTACTTGCTAAAATAGTGTGTAACGCAGTCATAGAGCATTAATATTAATTCTAAAATATTTCCAAACTTTGTCTAGCTCTTGGGAGTATTTCTTATGAATATTAGTTTAACTCAAGTATGTTTCTTATATTAAATGGAATATATCTCTTATAGAGTTCCTTAGGCTTCCTTAAAAAATCCTAGATAATTTCATTTTATTCACTTAATCTTTTGTTATCAACAAACTACAAGAATCTGAATCCTAGAGTATGGCTTCTCTCTCCTTGACCGAAACTTATATCCTCATTTTTTGTTACCTAAGATGGAAAAGCATCTTGGCCCCCCTGTCTTCACTTTGACCTGTCCTTGTCCCTTTCTTTCTCATTTATTTTGATTTCTTTTTCGTGCATTTTTTCGGCTCACTATTCCTCTTTTTTTTTGGCTTGGCCGAAAGTTACCTTAATTTTCGTAGCTCTCCTTGCAGGAATTTCGTTGAAGATTTCGTCTTTCGTCCTTCGTCCTTTTTTTTATTTGTGCTGGCGCATGGAAAATGAAATGAAAATAAAATGATACTCATTAATTTGATAAATCGTGGGCACAACACAACTCGGCTTCGGTCCTCCTTGCGTTTTCTTTATGTACTTTCTTAGACTTTGCTGCCCCACCTTTACCCTTGGTGGGTTTTTCTCGCTTTGCTTAATAATACCCAAAGATTTTATAAATGACCACGCTGCAAATGGAAAAAGTTGACCTTTAGCGTAAATAGAAATACCACCCACTCCAAGAAATGGGAATGGCCACCCTCCCACCCACTCTCTTCTAAATGTTTCCGCTTTTGTGAGCGTTGATTTTGTTTTCCCCATCACCATCATCGTCGTCGACGTCGTCATCTTCCGCAGGACTTCCTGAATTTTTAAGTATTTTCTCTCTCCTTTGTCCACTTAAGAAATTTGTAAGAAAGATTTTTATACACGAAAAAAATAATTAAAAAGAGGAGGTTTTTGTTTTGTATAAAAAATATATGGCCTAGGTTTTTATTTTTATATAATTAAATTATTAATTAAAATTGTCCTTTTAGTTATAATATTTATTTATTAATCTTCATATTTTACCTCGGTGTATGGGATATACCACCCTCTTTAGGTATTGAAATTTTCCATCTACAAACATTACGCACTTGGTCAGCTATTCGGCCTTCTCCTTCCCGCTCTGCGTGTTGCTTGTCCCTCGTTCTTTTTCTCTGAGCTGCCAAGCTTTTATTAGCACACATTTAATAGGGTCACGCGTGTACTCCCCTACTCCCTCCCGTGCTAGGTGTTTTTTTATTATTATTAATTTTCCAGCAAGTTACATGGGCACAACACAGAACGCAAAACACAAAAACCGAAAGCAAAACAAAGGCAGGACGAAGGGAAAAAAACAGGATGTGGGAGGAGCCAAGGAGCAAATCAGCCGCCCACAACAGGACGAAACGCTAAGCAAACGAAATGCGAAAGGACACTTAACTGTGGTAGACAAAAAAAATGCCAGTGGCTGGGGTTTTGGTTATTTTCGGGGGCTCGGGAAATGAGGTTCTCCGCCAAATGAGGTCACTTTTTCCACCTCTCACTCCCATAATTTTCCATTCCGTTCACTTTAGCAGCTGGAGCAGTGAATGATGGAAATATTTGTGACATTACCTCAGTGTCCTTTTGCGAGGGAAAGTCAAAAATGTGGGTGGATTATGAATGGGAAAAAGTTTAAACAAAGCATAGAGAGTTGTCAGCTAAAATACTAAATATTTTTTTACATCTCTTTTCTTTTTATGAAGATTAAAGTCCTTGAATGTTGCATTTCATCAAATCTGATTTCAATTACTGCAGTTTTCTGCTTATTAAGTTTTCCAGGATTTATTGGTTTTTATGGTTTCTCTTTCCTGGAAGGAAATATATTCTGAAAAATAAACTTCGTTTCGCTTCTAGGAAAGGTTCTGCAAAACATTTCACAATTTAGTAAAAGGATTCTGCCTAAACTCCTTCCCATTTCTGGGAATCGTAAATATTCCTTGATTAAATTTTATATTTAAACTCTATAAAAATCAAAATGTTCAAATCCAAGCTTAAAGAAACTTGATTTTATATATAAAACCAATGTAAACAAAGCTCGACTATTATCCATCTGCTAAAAACTGAACAAACAAACCATTATGACAATCAGTTGGAGGATCACATTGCTATACCAGGAATTTTGCATATATTACCATGAAATGGAACCCGATCCCGGCCCACATGACGTATACGCAATAAGCAAAGAGCCACTCAAATGGCCTTGAAAATCGCCGGTGAAGGCAATCGAGTGCCAGGCAAAGCTGCATGTCTGCCACTGATGGGCGACTGTGATTAGTCTGCGACTAGCTTAGATGATGTGCTGGCCAACTGTAATAACTGCTACCAGGCACTGGAGGTGCTGCCAAAGTAAAATAAATAAATAAGTAAAGAAATAATCGCTCCGAAAGTTGGACAATGAGGTGCTAGTTGCCGGCAGTTGCCATTGCAAGTTCGATGCGTTCGGAAGTGCAGGAGAATATTCTCTAACGCGGTTTCATTAAGCAAGTTTGCAAAATGAGTGAAAAATCAGAGAAAACCGAAGAGGAACAAGAGCAGGAGCAGGATGTCAAGGAGGTTGTTCTCAAAGAAAGCTCAAACTCCGCCTCGTGTTTGTTCACCTTTGACACGCATCCTTATTACCCCTTTCTGTACGATCCTTATTCCTCGTCCAAATATGGCTCACAAGTGAGGGAGAGAAAAATTGATAGATGCCTCAAGCAGCTGCAGGAAGCCCTCAGGGGCGATAAGTAAGTAAAGAAACATTAATTTTATTCCTTGGAAATTAAATTAAGCCATCCTTTCAATGGCTAGATTTCTTTTATCGAGTGCTTAACTTTGAATAATGTAATTTGTTGTGCATTTAAATTGTGTTTCTTCTGCCATAAATAAACAATCGTTTTCTTTTAACGAAGCTCCAGAATTTATTCAGAGACAAAGCCACCTTGCTGGCTATTTATTTGTTCAACCTTAATCACCATCAATTATGTTCACTGTCAATTGGCAAATTGACAAACGATTGCAGTTGGATTTGTGTAAATAATACAGGGAGCAGGGAATATTCTCCGTTGGCCTCCGGTTCCTGCTTATTCATAAGGATCAAAAGGATACCCGCACACACACACACAGAATATTCCCTCAAATTCCAAGTTAAACCAAAAGTGAGTTGTCTTGCGGTTGCTGTTGCCGTTGTTGTTTGTCAAGGGGCATTAGCATTTCAGGACTGTAACTAATCACAAATGATAACATTTGCATGTGCAAACACACAGACACATCCGTAGGTGTGGGCCAGGGCTATTTGCATACTTAAGTGTGCAGTTATTACCTTGTTATATCGATATAAATAACATCCCAGTGACGGATGCCGCACGGATTGGGCCTAATGAATCCTTGTTTGTTCTAATAAGTTTTGAATTTATTATTGATTTACACACAACTGCGGCGACTGGGCTGGAGATTAAAATATGCCAGCCAGGAAATGCCAAAGGAATTGTTGCATATTTCAAATATTCAAGAAAGCCCAGGCTTCTGTCCAGGAAAGCCCTAAAGTGTGTTTCAGTTGATTAATCTGCCGGATAAGGGAGAAGCTCAATTGTTTGGCATTTTAAATGAACTATGCGCAAGCTTTTCATATATTCCATCAAGTATACGCCACGTATAACACTTTTCTCTGTCATTTCCCTGGGCAGCCATCAAATCGAGGAAATTTCAAACGAAAGCATTTAATCGCATTTGCATACATTTTCAGCTCCTACCAACAACTGTCAGAAATGAATATTTATTGCCGGCAAAAATTCAAACAAATTAAATAATGAAGATTGCATTTTAACGGACGAGCCCGTATCGCAATTTGTGATTGAATTGTCACATTTCATATTTTGCCATTGAGTTTTCCCTCCCATCTTTTCTCTCTCTTTCTTTTTTCTCGCTATAAATAAATTATAATATCTGAAATAATTTGTTGCACATTTCGCTTCGGTTTGCCAACCGCAAATAAGAATCAATAGCACAAATATTTAGTCCGGTCTCTGTAATACTCAATGCAACCGAATAAAAAAAAATGTATACATAAATGCAAACACTACCATAACAATAATTAAAATAAATAAAAATAGTTGTGGTGAGATAATTCCGCGAATTTATGCGAAAAAGTCAAATATGATAATTGCAAGGGATGAAAATAGTGAGTGGAAAACCAGAAAATGTATGCCATATTTTAGCAGAACCAAAGCTGATTATAATTGAAATTTTGTTACATCAAAATGGTGCAACAAATGAATCGGATAATTACGAAAATAGTTGCGGACATTTTATTTCAGAAAATGGGAAATGGGAAAATGCAAATAGGCAGGGGGGAAATTACGGAAATAATATTCATTTGAAGGTTTATGTGTTATTGATTTTTGATTATTTTTTTGGAGAGTATTTTTTGAACATAATATATTTTAAGTATACCTTTTAATGTGTAATTGGTAATCTTTATATTCTTAATAAAAATCTAACAAATTATGAGAATGTCGAAAGATCGCTTAGAACATCTAAAACAAATCTAGAAATAAGTCTCTTAAATTCCAAACGATTTTCCAACCGAGTAAACAATTGAAAGCTGCTCCGCCATACTCCTCCTGCTTTCCTTCTCCGTCATCCCTATTTTTCCGCTTCCCTCGGGTTTTTCAGCTGCAAAACTTTATTTCCATAAAGCGCTGAGCATAAAATTAATTTACTAATTGATGAGGCCCTGATCTCAATACGCAAAATACCCCGACGAATTATCATCATCGTCGACAATGCAAACAAGTTGAAATTCAATTACGGCGAACGACGAACGGAGACGATGAAGGCGAAGTCGAAGATGGTGAGAGGGGGGCTGGGGGAATGAGGCTCTGGAGGGAGGGTGAGGTGAAAACTGAGAAAAATAATCATAAAGCTGCGAGAAAACAAAGCAAAGCGGAGGAGGCACAGGCGCAAAAAGCCAAAATGGAAAGGGAACTGAAGTGGGGCGGCGCAGTGGCGGTGGCGGTGGGGCGCAGCTAAAGAGCAATAACAAATATAAGTAAATAAATAAACCGAATAAACTGAAAATTTATTGAAGAAATATGCGAGCCGCACAAATACGAACAAAGGCCCCTCGGATGATGATGATGATCATCGATTGGGTGGCTTTAGGAGATTTTACACAGTTAAATCAAAGAACTTAAGCTGTAGAGACTTTGAATTTTAATAAATTTAGCTATTGTAATTTTTTTTTAATTTTTAATTAGAGAAAAAAGTACACTTTAATTAGAGTTAAGAATAATTATTTTTAAATGTCATTGGGCATGCCTTTAAATATTTATTTAATTTTTACTTGAGTTTTGCCTACTAAAAATATTTTTGCAACTATAAAAATTACTTATTTTACTAATAAATATTTTTTTCAAGTCTTTTTTATACTTAAATATTTTTTAAAAGTTTTTTTTTTATTAATTAAAACACCGATTTGTAAGTTTAAAACTATTTTCTTTTGTAGAAGATAACAAGTAACCATGTTAATTAAATTTTTTAAATACATAACCGTTCATAATAAATTTTTATAAATCTTTAAATGAAATCCCAAGCAACTCCAATATTGTTCCAGTGTAGAGCGGCTATATAGGCGACAATACGCAACCAAAATCGGCGACGATGCTGTCGATAAACTGACTTAAATCTCACACCCGTCGACAGCAATGGATGACGCCAATGAAAAAGCGACGACGAATGACGACTGACGACTCCGACAATTAGAATCCAAGCGTTGCCCTGTGCCGGCACCCAGTCTCCCCTGAAATCCCCTTCATCTATGCCCATAAGCAGATACAGATACAAATACAGATGCAGATACAGATACGGATACTGAGACAACGACGCGACGCGACACTTCAAGGTTCCAAATGGGCCCATGTGCATTGAGCGATTTCACAATATTTAATAAATAATTTCATAATTGCTTCGGCTGCCTTCCATTCCCAAATTCAAATGAAAAAGGCACCAGAAAAGATTTCTGAGCTCTTTGCACATAATTTAATTTTAGTTATTTTTTTGTTTTTCTAATTTTTTTTTTGTCCTCTCTTCTTTTTCGGTTGTGTGTACTCAATTAAAAAGCAAAAGACCAAAGCAGCAGCAAAATGGAAAATTATTCCGAGAATCGTTTGGCGCTAGCTCGGCCAGCGCAATTAAAACGGAGAAAAGCAGGGGGAGTGGGAGTGGGAGTGGCAAGCGGAATTTTTCCTCATTGAGAGAGAAATGGAAAAGTTCAAAGTTAAAGATAATGAGGTGGCAAAGGGAAATTGAGCGGGGAGTGAGTGCTGAGAAGGAGGATGGGAGTCACAGCCATCCTCAAGAAGGCAAGAAAACTTTTAAACTTTTGTCTTTTATTTTTTTTTCACAAAAAAAGAGAGAGAGAGAGAGAGCGAGATGGAGTTGTCCTAACCATAATTACGACTAATTTTTGGACTTTGAAATGGTTAGAGAGGCTGGGGTCCAAGAAAATTTGATTAAGTTTGGGGACATTTCGAAAATATGGCTGATAAATTTTGAATTTAAAAAATAAATCTTAGGAAAGGAATTCGCCCCAAATAGTATGCTTTGATTTATGTTAGATATATGTATCCTTTCTTTTTGTATACATATATAAAATTTTCCGATTTTATCTCTTTGTTTTTGTGTTACCAAAAATTCCTCAAGACATTCCTTTACCATTCCCTCTATATACTCATTATTTTAATGGCCTGCCACAGCCTATAACCAATTGCAACATGTTGCTATTTTTCTTTCCTCAAAACCTCCTCCTCCACCTCCTGACCAGAATGATTATAATTATAAACCAAGGAGAAAACTTTATTTATTGTTTTCGGTTCACTTGAGGCCTCTTCTTGTTCTAATTTTCACTTTGATTTCCATCAAGATTCAAAAAATGTTCCTTCGTTCGTAACAACAAGTTGTGTATTTTCTTTTCGAGGGTGGCCAACAAAAACAAAATTGTTTATGAACAAAAAAGAAGAAGGAATGTATGTATTTTCATAGCTTTTGATATGGGAAATAATTTACAAAATAAATTAAAGCCATCTGGCATTAGCAGATCGTTTGCTCTGTGGGCGAATCTCTCCTCATGGAAATGTACCAGAACTAGAACTAAACCCTGGAAAAATGCTTCCGCCTTCGGCGAGCGTTCCCAATTAAATTCCAGGCGCATCGTTTAGTTAATTAAGCCATCTCAATCAGGCCCGAGACGCGGCTCTCTGCGGAGACGTTGACTGAGTGACAGCGATGGAACAATAATAATAATAATAGTAAGGCGGAGAAAAGGCTTTCGCATGCCATAAATTATAGAACAAATTATGCAAATCACCGAAGGGAAAGAGAGAGGGGCAGTGGGGTTCCGGGTGGTTCCTGGGGACAAACAAACCACAACGATGACGACAACAACAAGTCACAAGTCACCCACAACTGCAATTGCGGAATTAACTGCACTTGGCAGTTGCAGGGGAAAGGGGGAGGCAAAACTTTGGGTGGAAGGCAAATTAAAAATCCAATGACGGCACAAAATCATAAACAAAACAGTTGAGGGAGTGGCAGGCAGAGTGGGCAAGGGTGAAGGTGGTGGGGCCATAAAGTGGCTGCGACAGAAGCCAGCGAAAAACAAAACAAGTGGGATCGTTAAAAGGAGTTCCAAACAAATTGCGACTCAAAAATACCCTTCAGATTATAGAATAAACATAAACATTTAGCGAATATTAAGTGAAAACATAATAAAAGCGTTTGTAAACATAAGCTTATAGGTATATATATACATTAGGAAAGAATGAGAATGCTTATAAAAAGTATTATAATATTTACTTAATACTTTAAAGATTTTTCTAGATATATTCTACTTTATGAGAATATCTTATTTAGTTGACCTAGCAAAGTGTCTTTATTTTTATTCCTATATTTTATTTCCTTTCTAAAATTTACTTGGAAAACATATCTTATTTTTTTAAAGAACTTGCAACCCCATATACATTTATTTTACTTTTTAAGAGGTATTTAACTTCAAGGAGAATGGCGACACACTGAGTTTTGCCCTTCGCTAGTCGCAAGTTATTTCATTATGTTAATTAATTGCCTTGATTAAAGATCAATATAGAGGATTAAGGCGGAATGAGACCGATGACATAATATCCATTAGACATTAAGTGCTGCAAATTGTGTCACTTAAGGAACTAGATATTATTAGTAAGAAATTATAGATAATTAAAAATACCTAAAATACCCAAGAAGCTACTTTCGATTTTTTATGATTTTAAAAATCTTTTTAGAAGATAAAATTTCCCTTTAAAGTTTATAGTAAATCTTCAAATACAGATTCCTCAAGGGTTTGATCTGTTTTTTTAAACCCCATTCACCGACTTCAAGAGCTTCTTTCATCGGCTTTACTTAATTTTCAGCATATTTATTACACAATAATTTTCAATTTGCACAAAGTCGAGGGGCATATTAAAACGGGTGTAATATTTCATAATTCCTAAGCGTTTGATTATTAATCTGGGCTTATTTTAATTTAAGACCTACCCTGCAATATGTTGCAATAAACGCGATATCCCTTTACAACACCCCTACCAATCCAGGCTGCTCTTCAACCATATAATTTACCATAGCAAATGAACAAATTTTCAATTCTCTGCTGGCCTGAGTGTGTGTGTGTTCGGAGTTTATTAAATACATATATCCATAAATAACGATGGCAGGACAACAATGACGCGTAACCCCCAAAACGAGCCTCATAAATGGCAATAAATGTCACAGCACTTAAGGGTTAGAAGCTCAAAAGAACTGAACTGAACTCAACTACATGGAGAAGTGTTCCCCGAATGGAGTTTGAATCAAAAGAGCAGATTGCCGAATGCCCCAGCGGGTGATCTGCGCAAAAAAAGGCATTAGAAATACCCCTCTGACTCCAGCTGTTGGTGTTTTGTTTGCCTCGTTTAGTTTTGTCGCTGTTTATGTTAAACATGCAATTTCGATTTGGCATATAATTTTTTAATACTACCGAGAGAGAGAGAGAGGCCTGGGGAGGGTGCTTCTGACCACCCGCTGTTTTGTTTGGGTGACAAAAATGTCAAATGCGTCGTGTGCACAACGGAAAAACTGTAAACAATAATGTGGTTTTAGATTTCTATAATATTTGACACTTTTTGAATGATTTATTTCGTTTAGAAATATATGGAATTCAAAGAAAATATATATCTATTGGGCAATGAAATTATTTTAGACTTCAAATTTGTTTTACAAAATATTAATGCTGAAATACTCTTAATTACTTTAATTTTCCACTCCTTTAAAAGGCTTAATTTTATTTATGTAAATACCACTTTTAAGCTGACATTTTCCCTTTGTGTAAAAATGTTTATAAACAAGAAATTCTGAGCAAATGCTGACGCCAGCAGTATCTGTCTCCTCCGGATCCACCGCTGCCCCTGTCAAGGTGCGAGAAGACATCTACTTAGCTCCTGTCAGGCATTTTCATATTCATGAGTCTCCATCTCCGGCTTTGTTCTCCTCCTCCATCTCCATCCCCTTGGAATCCCAGCTTCTCGCATTTGTTTCGCCCGATTCTAGAACATTTTTACGCTGTCTTTGGGAGACGAAAAACGAATATGGAGACGGACCAGAGAGACGGGAATGGGGCAGATTGTGCACGTGTCAATTGAAATGAATGTCGCCAGGCGTCCCGCAGTCGTTGTCCTCCTCGTCATCCCGACTCCAGTCCGCATCTCGCAACCCTCATCCCGTACTAAAAATCCACCCACTCCATTCGGGGGCAACTGCGTATGACTAATCTTTGACGGTGGCTTTTGTTGTCGTCATCGTCTTTGCCAACGGAATTGTCAGGAAACAAAGGAAAGTTGCTTCGGCGAGGGGGAGAGGGTATTCGGTTTTGGGATATACGACGACGGAGTTACCTTTAAACTCAACTGGAAATAGAGAGACATTTCTAAAAGGTCATACTAAGTTAATATAACTTTTTGCTTCAATAAATATTCAAAATATAATAACCGCTTTCTAAGGATATTAAAGAAAATATTATAAATAATAAACTTATAAATAACATTTTAGAATCCATTCTAAAATTTATTTTCCCATTCAGATCCCTTGAAATTTCCGAAAACAAGCAATCAAAATTATCTCTCCAAATATTTGACTTACAAAATATCGTGTAATAATGCATGTTGACATTCTACCCTCAACCTTGAAACCGACATCCACTCCAGTCTTAATCCCTCTGAGATCCTTTTTTGAGGACATGCTCCTTCGCAGCTGCATTTCCCGGACGAGACATAGCATTTCCCACAACCTTTCCCAACCCCCTTCGCTGTCCCTCGAGATGAAAGAACCGAGACTTTTCTCCACATGCACTTTGAACATCGATTGAATTCGCATTTAAGGTCGGAGTTTGGGACTGCAGCAGCGTTACAATGGAAGCCCAACCACCGAGGAAATCCCAGAAACCGAAACCAAAACCGAAAAATGCTCGAGCGGAGAGCGAAGAGAGAAAAATTGCGTAGCAGTCGAGCATTAAACCCCTAAAGACACCCTTAAGCACCCTCAAGTATTTACATTTGAATTTCACACAAATAAACTCGTCGACTGCCAGTCGATTCTACACACACACACACACACACACCCCGCACACCCCCCTTTTGTGCAGCACACCATCAGACCTCCCCCCTTGCCGTTTCCTTTGGCATCCTGGCATCCCTTTTTCGGCATCAAAATTAATAATAACAATAAATTGAAAATGGCAGACCGACGATGGCAGCGCTGGAGAGTGAGGGCGAGAGGTAACCAGAAGGTATTGTACCATTTTACGAGTGCAAGCATATAGATGGGGTGGAAATAATAGTTACTTTTGATTTATAAAAGTATAAATAATAAATATATTATATTTGCACCATTTTTTATTATTTGAAATTAAAAAAGAATTAGGATTTTTTATTTTTTTATGAAAGAAGAATGTGTAGAAGAACGTTTTGCAATCTTATATTTATTTATATTATAATCAACTTTAAAGGCTTTAATTTTTAAATAAATCAAATATTTCTCTCTTTAAAATTTTATTTAAAATTAAATAACTATTTTTGTAACCCCCACTGTATATATCTATTCGATCCGACGGCCCTGCCTGACTGTCTGTCAACATTCTGCAGGGCCTGTACTCTATATGTGTTTGTGTGTGTTTGGTGCTGGTGGTTGACGGCTTTTTCGGTTTCCATTGCAATTGCATTTTCCGTTCAGCCCAGTATCGAGGGGGTGGCCCGCCCAGGCGACAACAATGTGAGAGGGCGATAGTGGATAGAGGGGGTGGTGCCAGGAGGGGTGGGCCAGAGCTCATACCGCCGCTTGACACTTGGCCAGCGTGTTGCCATTTATGCTTTCCATATTGATTTTCCAACTCTGGCTCTGGGCATTGTGTCCCACGTGTTTGTGTATTGAATTTCAAATGAATCGATTAGCTACGTTGCCTTCACTTAGCCCATTGATTCGTTGCCTTTGTTATTGCTGCTGTTCTCTTTTTCCCATTTCTATTTCCGCCCCCTCGCCTTGCATTTAATTAACTTTTATGAGCACTTCCCATTTCTGAATGGCAACCTGGCTGACAGGTAAGCCAACCTGAGCTACGGGAGATACTCGGAGGGGCGTCCGGAGTGTGAATACGAATACTCAATCGATTTGGTCAATCAGTGGTTGAATATCACACTCAAAGTAGAGGAAGGCGGCGGTGGGTTCAATTTACCGATTAACCAAAGGAATCCAATTCGAAGGAGGCCTCAATTTTCTAGGCAATTTGATGCGTGTTTAAAGGAACCAGAAAATTACCCATCAGATCATTTTGATTGAATCTATAAATGTGGCGAAGACTATAGCAAAAATCATAATTAAATCCTGATTTTAAAACTTAATTAATTACATAAATAAATAAATACAATTGATTATATCCAATAAATGATGATTTATCCTTTACGACTTGTGAAAAAATATTTTTAAATATTTATTTCCCTTCCTGCACTCTCCCGTAAATATAATTTTAATCATTTCTGGTAATTAAAAACAATAATGAATAAATATTACGTGCTCTAAATAAATAAAAATAATGTCATTAATGTCAATCAAAGTCCATCAGCTTTAATTTGCAGTCCAAACCGCCTGACAGGCTGCCTGCAACCTTTGCCAATTAAGACTAATTTCAATTTGAATCAAACTCCAACTGGCACAACATAAGGACTCAGTATCTAGCAACCCCATAATATTTCCTCAAGGACACCCGACAATTTGAAACAATTTCCTTCCATTATGCTTTCCAATTTTCCCAGCGCCGACTTTCAACACTTTTAATTTGCTTAGCCTGCCGTCTGACGGGCGAAGTCGCACAAATCGCATCTCGTTCTGCGGATCGCCTCGAGCTCCCTTTTCTAAGCAGCGATTTCTCGGGGTTTGTTGCGGATTTGCCTGGCAAATTTTATTAGCCTGTCCTGGGGGCACAACGACACAACTGGCAGCAAGCAGGGCTCAAGGATACCAGTGGACAGGCGCTCAGCAAGGCTAGAACCCAGAACCGAGGAGGCAAACCAACCCCGTCAGTCGAGCATCACAGCACCACCACCGCTCTACCGGTATCACCACCACAGGGCTCAGTGAGTGGTTTGACATTTGTGCTGACGCGCGAACGTATGCACACAAGGATGTGGACCACGACGATAAAGTGGATGGGCTTTGGGAGGATTGATGAGGATGTGCACGGTGAAAAATGCATAATTTAAATATTTGTTTTGTTATTATTTTATTGGGTTTTGATAAGTGTTTTCAAATTACTCGTTTCCCTATTTGATTAGCTAAAAAAATATTTATGAATATGAAATATAACTACTTGAATAATCACATTAAATAGCTTTAAAATATTTCTCAAACTTAAGAGCTTTTAAAAATAATAATATAAACTTAAACAACAATTTTAGACAGTCACTATACATATAAATTTCTGATATCTATGGCCTTGACAACACTTAACCTATTTATAAATCTAAAAAATAATTTTGAATCAAAGGAATAACAATAAATTAATTTTTTTTTAATTTTCGTAAGTGCCTGGAAGCGTATAATAACTTTTCTTAAAATTCTAAGACTGTATTTAACCTTTAGAATACCCTTTTAAATACTGAAATTAAATCTAAGAATTAACTTAAAAGCAAAACATTTTCTTGGGACATTTAAAATTACCTAATTTTTTCAACATTTTCTCTGTGTGCTCACCCGGATGTAGATGAAGAGTCTGAGGGATTGATGCCTTGGGAGGGTTGGAAGTTGCGCCGATAATCTCGATAATGAAGTGACTTCGCCTGCATGGTCATGCATCCTGTTTGGCATCCTTGTTTATCTCTCTCGCTCTCAGTCTGCGCTCTGATATCCGGCTGGCATTCAGCAGTAGGACTCAGGACTCAGGACTCGAGATTCAGGATTGAGGATTGAGGATCCGGCATTCCGGATTCAGTTGGCAAACCCTTAAGTGGTGGGTTTTTTATTTGTGCCTGGTATTTATTTTGCGCGAAATACCTTCTCTCCCTTGTCGCTCGGGCTTTTGACCATTTTGCACGGAAATTGAATTTAAATTGGACGTTTTTAACCCTAGCGTGCGATAATCTCAAGTCAATTCAGGAGAAATCTCCAAAAGACACGGAGACCCTGACAAAAGGTATTGCGTAATACCGGCGAGCAACTTATCCACCCCGTGCGGCCCGATGTCTTATCCTCCATGGCAAATGTTCTTTTCAAATTCTATTAGCAAACAAATTTACTGAAAACCCAACAAACCGAAGCAGAGAGGGTTGGAGGTGGGTTTTTTCTCGGGTCTCGGTCTCCGTCTCGGTTTCGGTTTCGGGTTAGGTAAAGACCCTGACACACAACACGTTATTTGGTGTAGATAAATGAGACAATTGTTCCATCTAATTATCTGATAATGCCGGTGCGATTTCAATGATAATGAAGCGATCTCGCCGCGAGAGAAGCGGAACAACAATGGGGCAAGACGGCAAGACACCCCTTTATTTTCGGTTAGGGACTTCCTCGAAAGATTCCAATCAAAATGTTTGTTTAGACAGAATTCCTCATGAATGGAGAGCTTTGAATTGGAATTTTTCAGAGGATTAACTGAGACGGATCCCCAGATCGGCTATTATGGTCATTGTTATAGATGAATAATTTATTCTCCCGAGGGGGGTTTGGCGTTTTAAGGGTTAGACAAATATTATCCCACCGCCTTTGTGGTTTTCCAGATAAATAATTAACCCTTTGCCGGAGAAGTACCTGCGGCTATTTGGGCTACGCATAATTTTTAAGGTAATAACCTGGGGGAATGTACTCGACGGGAATTGTAAATCAAACAGAGTACTTTGCTGTAATCGAAGCTTATTAATATTTCCAGGCATGCACCCCTTAATCCCTTTTCCAGGGTATTCCTTTTTACATAAGGCTTGAATTGGGCAACCTCCCCCTAACCCCCAGACCCGGGAATACTAATTCCCCTGCCTCGACCAACCTTCAGCCAAGGCCGCTTATTGCTTTTCATATTTTTGTGTTGGCCTTCCTTTTTTCGTATTTATTTTTTTCCAATTTTTTTTTTAGCTTTTGCGTTTTGCGTGTTTAACCCTTTGAGGTTACATTTGGCGTGTGTTCGGGGACACCCCCTACCCCCAAGACGCGGGCAGAAGGCAAAAAAAGGTTCGCATTTTGTGTACGCACCATAAAAAGAAGGGAAAAGAGAGAAAAGGATTTCTTCGACAACAGCAAAACAAGCGAAGCTGATGAAAAGTAAAAGCTCAAATAAAAATACATAAATTTCTAGGTATACCTATATACACTCGAGCATGTGTATATACATATATAAATACGGGCACATGTATCCTCGTGCTTTTCTTTTTGGTTTTATTTAATCACAAACGATGACGCAAAAAGAGTTCAAAGAAGGCTGGCATTTTGAACCCCGAGAAGTAACCCCAGAACCAAGAACACAGAACCCAGAAAACATAATGCCGGGGCTGCTGCAGACAAGGAGGGGCTAAGGGGTGTGCACAGCACAGCCAACCCACACCTCACCGGGAACACATTTAACCCTTACACCCGGACAAACATGTGCGACGACGCAGGGAAGTTATTATTGTGATTATGATGATGATTGTTGTTCAAATAATTCCGAGCTCGAGCTTTGACTTGAAAGAGATTCCGTTTCGCTGTCATGATCTACCCCTCGACTTTGCATCCGTCAGATGCAAATGAGTCCAGGAATGTGCGAGAGAGCGAGAAGTGGAGTACAGCAGGGGAGAAGGAGGCTTCTCAGCCAAGCCGGAAGTTGTGCTCAGGTAGTCAAACAAGGATGTTCCCTCGATAAGACACCCTGCGTCAGCGCAACAGGATACACATTAGGAACCGCTAAGAGTCCAATAAAACGCTATCCAGGAGTGATCGCACACAAAGGGAGACAAAAACAACGAAGAAAGATGCAGAACTGTGGAGAATAGGGAACAAAGACACCACCAAAAGTATCTTTGTTTTGTAAAAAATGAATATTTACAGTAAGTAATGCATTTTGAGAAATATTATTAAAATTTATTAATTGACAAAAAGCCAATTGCTCGAATTCGGGCTCATAAAAAACTTGAATATGGCTAAAATAATCCATTAATTTGGCAGTTTATTCCTATATTTCTTATTATAATTTTAGTCATTTAGTCAAAGATTTTTTAAACACAAATTCCTTAACCTCCTAGGAACCTAAATACCCTAAAATATCTCTAAGATGTCAAACTTGTTCTTAAAAAAATACCACAAATAATTCAAAAGTATCTCAAGTGTTATATGTATTTTTTTCGAGTGCAGATAGGATCAGTCACCACTAAAACCGAACCGCACAGGGGCATATCAAAAGAGGCTCTTGCCCCGACAGCCCTGTGGCCTTTTGTCAACTAGGGAACAACAGTAGCCTCAAGTAGGCACAACTGCGGTGCCATCATGAGCAGGATAAGCAGGCAGGAGCAGGAGCAGCAGGAACAGAGAAAGGAGACTGAACAGAGGCGGATAGGCAGTCAGGAAAGCAGGCAGACGAGACAAAACAGACAATTATCGGGCCACGCAGTCATGACACTTATCATGTGTGTAAAGCGATATTCCATTCCATCCAGAACATCGATGGAGTGGACTTGAATGGAGTGTGGAGCGTGCTCTCTTTTGTTGCGCGACAGTGTGTGTGTTTGTATCTGTGAGCTGTTGAATTTCAACAGGGAAAAAAAATTGGCCAAGATTGGTTATTAAATGAGGGGATTTATAAATTTCATTTGAACTTTAAATTCAGACTTCAAAAATATAAGAAATATATGGTAAAAGATACAACAATATAAATTAATAAAAAGGGGAATACTCTAGAGGAAATAGTGTATTATCCTTGCCAAAAAAAAAAAATGTAAAGAAGCCACAATAAACCATATAACCCTCTCAAAATATATTCCATATTTCCAAGTATTGTTTCCAAAAAAATATTTTATTTTTTCCTATTTACCATAAGGCACCCTTAAAATTTCTCTCCCTGTATCTGTATCTGTGCGTTATCCTTGACACTCGCAGTCGTCAAGCGCGTTCCGCCTGAGGAACTGCGGATTCTTTCAGTGAGTGGTGCGGTTTATTGGTTTGTAATAAGCTTTTTGAAGTGTTTAATTGAAGCTTTTGTTAAGCAATTAGACGCCAAAGTGAAGTCGAGGTGTTGCCGCCTATTGGTAATTGCTCAGGCTAAGTGCTATCTCCGCGCATTGTGATGAGCGATAATGTTTTTCTGGGTCGGGGTGAGGACTCACCATCATCAAACGGAGTGGAAAATAGGGCAAGGGTCCGTGGACCGTGTTGTTTTTTACCTACACCCAGCTGCTGCTGCATTTCCAATTTCCATTTCCAAAAGTATCTCGCCCTCGTCTTCATTGAATTTTATTATTTATTGTAGCCGCATTTTAATTTTTGTGTATCTATGGAATGCATTCGAGAGCAGATACAAAGATGCACAGCCAGAGATATAGAAAACAATCAGTTGGGCAGTCGTCGTCACTCAGATTCCGATTCAGATTCAGATGCAAACGCAAAAACAAAACGAAATGGAATTATCATTGACCGCTGATCATGATCAGCATCATCGCCATGGGCAGACCATCGTCAACCGAGAATCATCATCGCCGCTCGTCATCTGCCTTCAGTGTGTAGTTTGTTGTTTTTTTTTTTTTTTGGAGGTGATCTACTCTGCTCTCTCCGATCCGATCTGATATTATCTGATCTATTTGAGCGATGACTTCGTGAGTGGATTACAATGCAGGTGATGCAGGTGATTTCTTCTTTGGTGGGAAATTTCTGGTACTTTTCTATTAGATCGAGAAGATGATAATCGATATTCAAGTGCCTATATTTATACCCTTCCAGGGTTTTATAATTTTCAATTAAAAATTACTACCTTTTTGGTCGAGCTATAATATTTTAAGGTTTTACTTTTCCCAAAAATTATTATATATCAACAATTTATATTCCTTAATTTATGTAAAGTAAACTAAAATGTAGTTATATTTTATATAATAAAAGTCCGATGTGCTTATTAATTCTTTTTTATAATATTTAATAATATTGAATATTCTATAAATAAGAAATAATCTTTTGGCAATCTGAATAGTTTAAAAATAAAAATCCTAGAACCTTGCTAAACTCCCCCTTGAGCCATAAATATTTGAAGATGATCTTATTGGCTTTTCATCTTAAACCCCTTGAGGAACTTAATCACGTTTCCATCTCTAACTTTGGATTTCCCATTTCTACCACGCACTTTTCTGGGGGGGAATTTTCCTCTCTGTTTGTGGTTGTTGTTCCCTCTGTCGAGTAGTTGTTGTGCGCCGCTGATGTTGTTATTGTGTGTTGTACTTGATTGTGGCATAATTTCTCGCTCGCCTCCATTTATACAATCCCTCGCTCTGTCTCTGTCCCGGCCATGCAACGCATAAATTTTTTATTTGTTTGGTATTCATCTTATTTCGTTTAATGTATTTTTATTTTCCAATTTTTTTTTTTTCTACTTATTTTCAGCGCTTGTTTGGTGTTTTTAAGGTAATTTTGGTTGTTGGTGTTGTTTGTTCGCAGTGTTGATATTTCTGTTGTTGTTGTTATTGCGCATAAGTATTTTTTGTGTGTTAATTTTTTGGTTGTTGCTGTTGTTGGGTTGACGGGTTGGTTCAGTCATTCAACTATATAAAAAGTATTGTCGTTCCTTCTTCCTCGGCTGTACTCATTTATTTATTATTCGTTTCGTTTCGATTTCGTTTATGTACAACGACGCACTTCCCTTATTGTTGTATTTGTTGTTGTAATCGCTGTTGTTGCTTGTTTGTTTGTTGTTGATCGTTGTTTTAATATATTGTTGTTGCTGGTTGCTCTTTTTTGAAGCGTGGGCATGTGGCATCCACTCTTTTCCCCGTTGTTGTTGTAATTGCGTCGGGTAAACTGCATGAATAATTATTAAGTTATTCGAGGAGAGGTCATAAACAAGGGCTGTGTGAAGAGGAGTGAGTGGGGGGGTATTGGGGGCGAGAGGAATGGAAAGAGGAGGAAGTACTTCTCTGACCTCCCGCTCTCTCATCCAACAATTTTTGGATTTCTCCCTGGTTTTTAGTCGGTTTATTTATAGGATTGTTCAATCATTTCTTTGGTGGCAGCATTTATACCTAGTTAATTGAAAACAATGGCAATCCGAGGATTTTCAGTGGGAAATAAAATTGTTTTATACATACATACATGACGCTATTTTTAAATTTGTTAGTTACAAATTTATTTATTTAATTTTTCCCCTCAATATATGCTAAGTGCACCCCGCCAAAAATCAAAATCAAATCATTATTGACTGGCTACCCCTGATTCTGATCTTTGATATTCGATACTATTTTTCAGAAACTTCAAAATCTAGTTTAATCTAATTTAATCCCCAATGAATTTCAATTTAACCCCGATTCGCCCTGAGGCATTATCCCGTGCAGACTAATAGCATTTTTCGTGGCTTTAATTATGCTTATTAATAGAGAAGTCATACGCCCCGTGTTAAGCCAGCATGGCCGTATCAATTTACCGCACACGGAAAACACGAAAACCCAGAAGTTGTAGCTCTCGAAGGGAAACAAGAAACCAGGGAGGGCGGGTGAGAGAGAGAGAGAGCGGTGGAAAATGGGAAAAACATTTTCATTCATTCCAAATGCAAGAACAAGAATCGAGAGAGCTGGGCTAGGAATGCCGATGGTGCTTCTTTTTCCCCGCCATCGTCATCATCGTCATCACATCCACTTCTGGGATGTCTTGAGGCTTCTTTTTCGGGCTCTCGTTCTCTCGGCGGCGCTGTGATATTTATGTTTTCATCAAAAGAGCAGGCGAACAATCAAAATGCGCTGCACTCGACTCCAGACCCAAACCCACAGATACAGATACAGATGCAGATGCAGATACGGATACAACAACATCTATAGCCACAGATACCGATGCGGATACAGCTGCAGGTACGGATTCAGATACAGGGCCAGGGGCAAGACAGAGGCAGAGGCAGAGGCAAAGGCAAGGCAGAAGCAGAGGCAGACGCAGATACAGATGCAAGTGAACTGAAGTGAGGAAACTACAGACAGCAGGCAGCGCTTTAACCTCATATTTATCCAACAGATACTTATGGCGGAGCGCAAAAAAAAACCAAAGAAACGACAAAAGAAATAAAGGCCCCTCAGTACCCCTTACCAAATGCACTGGGAAAAGCTTAAAAAGATTTATTTTATATAATGTTTAAATTTAATTAATTTTTTATTTAAACCATTAATCTTCTTATATATATTTTAATTAAATATCCAACTTTCAGCTTTTATTTAATATATAATTTCATCAAACTTTTCTATTTTTAGTGAAGTGAAAAGCTTGGTATTTGGTATTAGTTTTTAAATTCCTTAGAGGAATATTACTATGTGCCTTAAATATCTTCGAAAAAAACCTAAAAATTATTCGAATAATTTATTGAAAATTATTTAAATAAACTTAATTTTCTTGTTATTCATTTAATCAATTATTTAAATGCATTAAGTTAATGTTTTTAAAGTATACTAATTAAAATGAAACTTTGCTGTTTTCCCTAAGGATATATTAAATTATATAAAAATATATCCTTAATTGTTAAACGATTATTATATTAAATTTTTCCTTGTGCACCCAAAAAGAAAAGAAAATACAGAGCGCAAAGGGAAAAATATATAGAGAGAAAGAGCTGGGCAAGTACAGGCAAGAAAACAAATTTCAATAAAATATTATTACGCTTACGTTTATCGAACGCAGCCAGCGAGCGAACTTTGCGAGTGAGTGAGTAAAGTATCTTACGGATACTCAGAGATACACGTCCGCACTCATTGTGTTCGTCGGAATTCCGATGCCGATGATTGCGTTTCGAAGCGATGAAGCCGATGATGATGATGACGGTTGCTTGTGGATGATATTCGGGCGACGACGCCGCCGTGTTTCCTTCGGTTCGGTTCAGTTCGGTTCGGTTTCGGTCGCCAAGCGTTATAAATAAACCATATCCATCAATTGCTTAACTCAAAACAGCGCTAAAAGATACAAAAGAGATACAGCAACAACAAAAACAACAACACCAGCAGCAGCAGCAGCGCCACATATAAAGATACAGATACAAATACAGAGATCCAGATACATTTGCCCGATACAAACACCGAACCGAATCCCAAAACGAAACCCAAATAAAAACAAAAACCAAACACCAGAGAGGAGAAACAAAACAACAACAACAACTAGAAAAAATCATAAACGAAACCAAGCAAAGAGCGAGAGAAAAAAAATAATAAAAATAAAAACGCCAAGAAAATCGTCAGCGTCGACTGATAAAATGCATGAAAACAGGCGGCCATCGGTGGCGGCGAGGGGGGGAAATCTCAAAGTATCTGCCGGCAAAGCGCCCCCTGCTCCACCCTCTTGGCCACCGCCGCCGCCTCCAACTTTGCCCCTGCCCCACCACACAAATCCCTCCTTGATTTTTCCTTCTTTCACTGCCTTTTTTTTACTCGTATTTATGCTCTCGCTTAGCAGATGCAGAGAGTGGCAAAGAGGGGGCATGAGTTTACACAGAGAGAAAAATTCCACAGAAATGTTAAATTCATTGTAATTATATTTACAAAATTACAGCATTAAATGCTGCCTTAAATTAATTTATTACTAAAAGAAAAGATTATAATAATTATTATTTTATGAGAAAAAGGAATTTTCTTTTGAAAACCCAACATTTAAATTTGTAATGAAATTCTAACAAATATTTACTTTTGTAAAAAATTGCATTACAAATGTAATCTATTCAGTTTAATCTCAGAACTAAAACTAATCAACCAATTCTTTTAAAAATTTGCATGTAAGGGAAAATCCCAGCTTAGTGTTTACTTAGGTGGAAAAATTTACCTTTCTATTAATTGTTATTATTATTAATTAAAAACATTATATTCAAATTATTATTCCTTTAATTAAAAACATTACATTCCTTTACAAATGAGCACAAATATTTTCTAAATAATGTTCTTCTTAACTTCCTAATTTTCTAAATAATGTTCTTCTTAACTTCCTAATTTTCCTTAGTGCTCAGCTGCAGTTTGGTGGGCCGAACGGGGAACACGGTGGGCGGTGCAGGAGGCGGCGAAGACGTCGTCGTTGTCGTTGCCTTTCTTTCACTTTGTGTGGCAGCCAGCCAAGCACTCAGCATAATTTTGCACGCTCTTTTTCTCCTACGTTTTTCGCTGATTATTTTCTGCCAGGGGTATGTAGTGGCATGGGGAAAGGGGCAAGGTGGTGCAGAGACCTGCACGTGGAAAGGTGTCTTTGCCTTAGACCCAAACCAGGCAACAGCAAGAAGCAAAAGCCAGCAAACAACAAAGGCAGCCAGCAAAGTTCATCGTCTACTGGTGCTGCTTTTGGTTTCAGTATTTTGTTTTTTTTTTTATTTTGCTTTTGTTTACACTTTTTTCTCTGGTACCCTCCCAAAAAATTTTAGCTTTTTAATTTTTAAAGCCTTTTAGTCTCTCATATTCCATACATTCCTAATTAGCACTTGTTACTAAGAGTTTAGGTGTCTCTTGAAATTAATTGGACCTCAGTTGATATCGAATTTGTATATTTTTATTTATTTAAATACAATTAGACTTTAATTTATAGTTGAAAAAAAAATTAAAATTTAACATTTAAACATTTATAGTAAAAAAACAGACTGAGATCCTGAGAAATTTTTGATTAATTTTTTTTTTCAGTAAATTTTGTTGGTTGTTTTTTTTTTTTATTTTTTTCCAAACCTTTATATTATTAAAAATGTTAGAAATTGTTTAAGTTGTTAAAATAATTACAAATTTTAATTTGAATAAAATTGTTAAACTTGCTGAAGGTGTTAGTATAATTTTAAACTTACTTTTTATATATCCTCCGGGAGTGTATCCCAATATTCGCTCTTAAGCTTTTCTCCTATTTTCTTTTCTTTTATTTTTTATTTATATATTTTTTGCTTTGCTTTTGGCTTTGCTTTTGCACGCATTTTACCAAGCAAGCCACCCTAACAACAACAACAACTACAACTACACCAACAAAAAACAACAGTTACAACAGCAGTTGACGTTGGCTTCCATCTCTGTCGCTCTCGCTGGTAAATGCGCAACATATTTTTGCCGACTGACCGACGCAACGACAAACAGACACTTGTGTGCCGCCCCCTCGGCCTTCGGTCGCCTATCCACCTACTCCACCCTGCCTTGGCAACTACCTCCCACTTCCACCTCCCCATTTCAGCTATCCCTACTTCTGCCACCGCCACCCATCACCCCTTTTTTTGTTTGCTATCGTCTACTGCTTTACTATTTCGCTTTTTGTACTCTGCACTCAGTCAGTTAAAAGGTATAATGTATTCGTGAAATTGTTGTTAATATGTTTAATAATATATAATTTATTTATAATACATATTTTGTAAGAAATATTATTTAACCATCTTGTTTTATAGCAAATAATTTTATGGATTGGTAGTAAATAATGTGCAGCATGCTTTTCGGTTTATACCAAGTTTTTTGCTTTTTTAAACCGTCTATAACACTGGGTATTTTATAGTCTGGACACTTGTCAGCCTTATTCTTTCTCTTTGTTTTTATCCTTTTTTCACTACTATTTTCACGCTGCTGCTGTTGCAGTCGCTCTGATGTTGCTGCTGTTGGTGTTGCTGCTGCGCTGGCTACATAATTGATTTTAGTGCTGCACTCTCTCATTGCGTTGCATTCTGCTTCTGCTGCTGCTGCTGTTGCTGCTTCTGCTGACGTCGCTGCTGCTGTTGGCAGTTACTTTTAGTGTAATCTCAACATTTGCTGCTGCTTTTGTTGGCTTTGCTGCTGCTGCTACTACGTATGTTGCCGCTGCTGCTGCTGATGTTGTTCCCATGAGTGTTCTTCTTCCAGCAGAGCAACAGCAACTTCCTAACTCCCCTCCCCCTCCCTTTTTCCAGCCCCCTTTATCCCCCCTTAGCGCTTTCGTCGCCTGCTTTTGTTGTTGCTCCTGGTTGTTGGCTGTGTTGGGTTTTTGGTTTTTGTGAAAACCAGATTTTTGTCGTTTTATCCATTAAATTGTTTTTACAGCCGTTTTTGGCCACCGGAACAGGGTGAGTCCCGGTTAAATTGAGACAACTCGGTGAAAATGCACTTGGACTTTATATTTTAATTCAATTAATTAACTATTTTGATGTGTAAAGTTTTCTGCAAAACACTTTTATAAAGAATTTTTCTTAAATACATCATAATATCTGGTTATCTTATTTCTGTAGTAGCTTCTATCACAGACCTTTTTTCATTTTTTGTAAGCCAAAATATTCTCTTATTAGCCAACCGGCGATTACCTCAAATTCCCTCCTCACTCACACCCCCACACGCATGCCGGGGAACCCTGTTTTTTGGCTGTTTAGCAATTTGGCAGTTTCAGTGCTCCGTCACAGCCAAAGTAACAGGAATAGGAACACAGGCACAGGCACAGGCTGAGGGACAGGAACCGACGACAACAACACACACGGCACCCGAACAAACGCACGTAGGCAGCCGCAAGGAACCGATGATCGAGGATGATGGCAACGGGGGAGGAACGGTGGCGAAACAAGCCAACAACCAACGCATTTACACAGATACAGATGCGGATACAGATACAGATGCAGATACCCGCAGGATGAAGGGACAAGGAAGGATGGGAGGGAGTAGGCTGAAGGGAGGAGGTCGCAGGACGAGGACGATGATGAAGAAGTGGCAGAGGACTGAGCGACAAACAGACCCATTGTCCCTCCCTCACTCACACTCACACACGTGCTGAAAAAAACAAAACACCAACAATAACAACCACACAGGGAACAACTACAACAGAAGCAAAAACAACCATAGCAGCAGCGGAAAGCAATGACGATGACGATGACGATGACGACGACGGCCTACAACGCAGTACACTTCCTTTTACACACAGTACCCAAACGCACACCCGTAGGCACAGTGAAGCCTCCATATTACCATAATTTACCCATGAAATGCAGTTCACATTGGTGTTAATTTAAAAGAAATGGTTTAATGAGGCTAGGATACTGTTGTAAATCAATCGTTAAAAGTTCGTTAAGTTCTTTTCAATTTTGCAAGCATTCTCAATAGTTACAGTTTTTTTTCTGGATACCTTTTTCCTTTATATTGTATAAAATTTATGAAATTTAATTGCTTTGTTAAAGAAAAACGTGGTAATATTAATATTACTATTAAATAAATTCCATATGTTATCTAAAAATGATCCCCCTTTTTTTTAGAATTCTTCCAATTAATTCTTTCAATTTATATTATGATTAAATGATAGTTCTAATGGCTAATTTATTATTTCCTTCAATCAAAACTAAATCCCAAATATCCTTGCTTGTTTCGAGTTACCACTGTACAGGCACACACGGCACACCAATCACCTCACACCCAAGTGAATGTGTGTACGGAGGGCCTGAACTCGACTCAAACTCAAACTCGAACCCAAATACAAAATACGAAAATACAAAAATACAACAAAAATAATATGAAAATACAAACCCATATAAGCATAACCCAATGAAGCTGCTGCTGCTGCTGCCAACATAACATACCAACATCATCATTACTTCCATCATCGTCATCATCGCGATGAGTTGTTGTTGCGATTTTTGTTGTTGTTGCTTAGCACTCGAGCCTGGAAAATAAAAAGACTTCCTTTTTGGGCAGAGAGGCAGGATATTCTCTGCCCAACTCCCCCTCCGTCCGCAAAGGGGGAAAAACCATTTTATCAGAATTATGACAAGGACTGCCAAAAATCGAGGCAGAGCATGTTGAATAAAATAAAACATAATTTTATGCCGGAGAGCAACAAACACATTAACACGGTCGCCGTCGCTGTCGCTGTTGGCGTCTCTGTCGACGCTGGCGTCATCAATAAATCGCGACCCCAAACGAACCACCCACAAAATCACCCAGCCACCCAACCACCCATCCCCCTCCCACCGCCCCCGCACTTATCCCCACCTCGAGCATTATACAAAAGCTTACAAGCCACGCATACAAACGAACTCTCACTCGCTCTCTCTCTTTCTCTCGGGGTAAGGCCATCTCTTTCGCTTGGTTGGTAGCGTAGTGCGCCCTATCTCTTTCTGGCTTACACTCTCTCTCTCGCTCTCGTGCTGTGCTCGTTTGTGTTTTGAAAATTTAATCTCGATATGGCAACAAATATGCTACAATTTCATTGAGATGAACACCCGATACCAGAAAGAGAGTTTCTCACGCTGTGCAAGAGCGACGAGAGAGATAGCCATAAGCCTCACAGTCAACGAGCGAGCGAGATGGAGGGACTGGAAGAGAGAGAGAGCGCGAGACAGAAGCGTAGTAAATACACTACTACATTTTTCCGTGCTAATTGAGTGATAAATTGGGAGTGGATTTTGCCAAGAGAGCGCGAGAGCGTGAAATGTGAGAGAGTGTGTGCGTGTGTGTACGAGTGTGGGCAATTGATATGCTCAGATTAAATTGTTAAATGTTTTTATTCGGGTAATTAAAGTATATCAATTGTGCGGTCACTGCAAATGCAAAGTTCTTAAAGGGTTAAAGTGGAGCAAATTAAATAACAATTTTGAGCTGACATATTTACCCATTTATAATTAATTATAATTTCTTAAAATAACTTTATTTAGTTATTGTTCCGATTATATATTTTAAGCCTATGAATATAGAAATATAGTAATTATCAGTTCTCCTTAGCTAACATTTAAAAAACAATTAATCCCGCTTGGCACTGCACACGCCGTAAATCATTCAAAAATCAACCACAAATCACAACAATTAAGACAAATGTGCTGAAAAATCTACTTAACGCAAACACACTCGCCAGCACTGACACACACACGCTCACTCGCACCCATTAAGCGCTTTCAAAACAAACCCAATAAATGTCAGCTGCCCGCTTTGTACCAAAAGGTAGCAGCAAATCTACTACCAAACTGCCTTTTTTCCCCCTTGAGAGAGCGCCCAACAGATGCCAGGCTGAAGAGGCTGTGACGCTCAAAAAAGGTAGTGAAATCTACTACTACCCTACCAAATTGAAATGGTAGCAGAAAAAGTAGGGAAGCGCGAGGCGAAGAAGTCAAACAAATTGACATACGTATACATAATTATTATTTTACTTAAGTGCTCGCGCGTCGTCGCCCCTTAACAGACCGAAATGAATACGAAATACGAAATACCAACCTGAAATAAATCAACCCGATAGAGAGTTCTCGCCGCGAGAGCGAACTGTACTTCGTGTTCGGTTCGGCTTGCCGTGTGGGTGAGTTCGGCTGCGAGCCGAACAGCGGTGCCCAGCGGCAGCTGCTGGCCACCGCTGCTGCACAGTCGTTCAGTCGGTCGCCGGATGTCAGCCTCAGCTGCCAACTTCATTCAGTTCCTTTCTGGCTCCCGTCGAACGTTGTCGTCTCGTTCGGTTGAAACGGATCGAATCGAAGCGAAGCCAGGCCAAAAAATCTCAAAGCCACGGCTCATGTGAAACCAACCAGAGTTTTATCACAAGTCGCGAAATCCAACGTAATTTTTTCGAAAATTTCTAAATCAACAAAAGTAGTGACAAAACGCAAATCTACAAGTGACAAAAGAAACAAACAAGAATTGCAAAACTTATGTTTAAGTGACAAGTGACAAATTACGAGAAAGCGTAAAAAACGTAAACAAACCGCATAGAGCACACATTTTTTGGATTAAGTGCCCCAAAGTTCCTGTTAGCGGCGCAACATCTTGGATTACTACTAAACAACAACAACAGTATTATCGCTTAAAACTAGCACAAAATCTTCAAATTTCAACAACAACAAAAATATATAAATATTGAAAATATCGAAAATATTTTTAAAACTACAACACTTTTGCTAGGCAACCAAAAAACAACAGCAACAAAAAGTAAATAAATAAATACAAAAAGAAACTTGTGCAACATCCCAACAACAAATGTGAAAGCGTAGCAAACAAACAAAAAACGCAACGAAGAAAAATAGAGAAAGAAACAAATCAGCATAAAAGTGAAAAGTAAGAGAAAGAGTGTGTTTGAAAATGCTGCAGTGAACCTTAATGAAAATTAACAACAACAAAAAACAGCAACAATTAAAATCTAAAGCAAAAAACAACACAAGTGTTGTTGTCCCATGTATTTGTTGATGCCATGCAATTGATTGTTGACAAAATTCCCATGTATTCCAAACAAACAACGAAGCGCAATTCCAAAAAGTAAGTTTCCAAAGAAATAAACAAAAAATCAAGAACCCCTAAATATAAATTAAAAACAAAACAAAGAACTAGTGAAAAGTGCGAACAACCAAAAAGTAAAAACTCTTCAGTGATAACTGATAACAGCAACAACTTTAGCGGGAAAGAGATAGCACATAGCAGCTGCTGCTTCTTCTTCTGCAACGTGCACCTGTCCCCACCTTAAATAACAACAACAACAACAGCACCAACAACAACTTCAACAACCAACAACAACAATTAATACACCACGCGCTGTTGCCATAAAACCCAAAAGAAAAAGAAAACTTAGGTAAAATATCTAAAAATAAATTCCACTTAAACCAAACAAGAAAACAAAATATAAAAAAAAAATAATAAAAACAAAAATAATCACAGCAAATGAGCCGAAAGAATTTTTCAACTTCAACTTTGTGTGTGCCTGCTCTGAGTATCTCCTCATCTCGACAGTCAATAAAATTGCCCCGGCTAAAAATAATGTTTCACCTGGGCTAAAAATAAAACAATTTATAAACACACACAAAGTACCACAGCAAAAACAACAAGTTAAAATTCTTTATGGCCATATCAACAATTTTATTTCTTCTCCACTAGAAACTTTTAATTGTTGTGCTTGAATCAAAATTACAAAAACCAAAAAGGAAAACCGAAACCCAGAAAATAATTAAATGGAATGTGCTTTTGTTTTTAGATATTTTATGTAAATTTTTTTCGTGTCTCTTATGCTTTGTTTGTTGTTCGTTGATCCATAATAATAATAATAATAGTTGTGTAGTTTAATTAGTTTGTAAGAGTTGTGAATATACATATTTTAAGGGCATAGTTGTGAGAAGAAATCAGTTTCGTAAAACAATTCCAATGAAACAAAAATTTGAGAGGGTTTTAAAAACTCTAATATATTTTTTACATATTATAAATTCGTAGTTGCAATGGAAAATTTGTTTAATTAATTAATTTTTATTTCTCTCTACATAAATTTAAAATAAATTTTTTCCTACATTTTCTACAAGATTTTTTAATTTATACTGTATTAAAAAATAATTATAACTTAAATTAAACTCAGTTTTAAAAATAAATTTCCACACAATGATCGACAAATTTTAAAATACCCATACATCTTATTTACCAATTTGTAAATATTTTGTAATCTTAACAATTGTTTCTTATTAATTGTTTTATAGAATGTAAATATTTCCTGTATTACATTTCTTAGCTAAACATTTATTCACTTAATAGAAACAAAATTTTCCACTTAATTTAAATTGATTAAAATTGAAATCCTCCCCCAAGATTCACGGGCTTTCCCAGACACTTTAAAACATACACAATCGAAAGATTAATTCCTGACCGACTTCTGATGCCGAATTCCCAAATCAGCTGTTATTTGGGCCGCCTCCCAACAACCGCCCCCTCGCTCAAGCTCTCTCTCTCTCGCTTCCTCTCTTTCTCTCTCGCTCGCTGCCTCGCTCTCACGCACAGCTGACCCATAATTGACACACGACACACACAAACAAACACACAGATACACCACGAAATGTATCTGAAGGGAAGAAGCCAAGAAACCATTCAGTTCAGAGACTCGAAGATATTTAGGCAAAAAAAAAACACTTCGACCCACTGCTGTTGCTTTGTTGCAGTACGCACATAGGTATTTGTATCTGGAGTTTTCCATTGAAGCGTTTTCTAGAAGTAAAATTGGGGTATATGTACAGTTGCGGTCAAGATAATAGCTGTTAAGATATAAAGATATCTACAGGTTATGGGGTTATATTGTGTAATTTAATTTGTTTACAGAATATATTTTAATTTACTTTGCTATTAAAGCTTCACAACCATTTACTTTGCTATTAAAGCTTCACAACCATTTTTTTTTTCATGCTTTTCATGCTCTCAATTCATTCTGCATTTAATTATTTTTTCACAATTATAATTTATGCCTTTCAACACAAATATATTCCATATTTAACTACTCAATTAATGTCTTAAATAATAAAACTATTTTTTGTTAGCATTACATTAATTTCTGATAACAATAATAAATCGATTCTCATACTTTAATTGTTGGAAAATAAATTCTATACGAAAAATCTTGTATTTTTTCAATAATTATTATTTAAAAGCTAAAGAAAAATATAAAAATAATTATTAAAACCTAGTTTTTCACCCAAACTAAGTTAATTAGCTTTTTGAACTCCTCCAGAAATCGACTAATAAGCACTATTATCTTGACTTCAGCTGTATATAGTTGCAGTTGGAAGTGGGCATATCGATACCAAGAAAGACATTTTCCCAACGATCCGCTTCGTTTGCCTGAAAAACAACTCAAGTCTGTCACTTACTTCTCAGTTCGACAATGTTTTCGCCCATTTCTTGTGAGTATGTTTCTTCTTCGGTTTCTGTTTCGGTTTCTTTTCTGCGTGTGTGTGTGTGTTTGTGACTTGGGAAAAGGGGCAGAGGTGCTGGAAAAAATTCAGAGACCCAAAAAAAGGTCACTCCACACTCGCGCGCAGACAAACACACACACACAGCGACGACCTCTCCCCCACTCCAGCTTACAGAAATTTTCCCTCCCGTATCTTGTTTGCCGTTTTTCGATTTTCGTTTTCTCACATGCCACGCATTTTCCCCCAACAACCACACACAATGGGAGTTTTCTCGGCAGACATTTTTTCGGTTCGCTTGTAATTCATCATCGCTGCGAAGAAGATGAAAGCAACAAAGAAAAGGTCGAACATCTTACGGTACAAAAGTACAGAGACCGCGAGAAGAAGGAGAAAAAAATGCCGACCCCAGGTAAACCTTAACCCATTTGCAATAGTCGCAGCTCCGCTTAACCCAAAAGAAGTGAGAACAGGTAGGCCATCGACGAGCGGGCGTTCCCATGAAACGGGAAATGTATATATTTTTGCCTGGAAGATTCCCGAAGAATAATAGATCGAGATCGGTGGAAAATGATCTAGAAATATGCCAATGAGATGGGAATTAACCTTCCCGGAAAATCAGCAAAACTGATATACAATGTCTTTTTGTTTCACTTCCGTTGAAGGAAAATTGGTGTAGGAAATAGGAAGAAAGAGATGTTTCAGTAAAATATTTATTTAAAATTAAAGAAGTAGGAAAATCTGTCAGCAATTTGCTCTTAAATTTGTTCAAATAATGTCAAGCCGCAATGTATCTCAATTGCCTATTAAAAACTTACAACGGGGATGATCACTTTACGCTTCCTTCAATAAAAATTCTCTCAATTTTCCGCAGCAACGAAACAGTTTAAAATTCCGGTTGCCAGATCAATCTAACGGTTAATTAACGCCCCAAGCTTATCGTAAACACCCTCTAATGTCATCAACCCACCACCACCTACCTCACACCACCCCACTCGACACCTCATTCCTGGCAAAAAACAAATAAAGGATCACAGAAACTCGGGGAAACAGAGCGCGAGACAATCATCAATCAACCACCGAGGCAACCAAATCACAACCCATCAAGCAACCACCGAAAGGACTTTAGAGACTTGGATTGCTACCTAAAAAGTAAGGAAGTAAGGGAAGTCCTCCACTTCCTCACTCACTCATTCGCTCACTCTCCTTCCATCCATTCATCCATCCTGGCCACTTCCTGTTTGCCGCTCGCTCATCTGTTTGCGATTTTCACACGGGAAATAAAAATGTGATACAAACGAGTAAATGACAGAAAAACAAAACCTAAACGCGGAAAACCATTTGCAAATCGCAAAAGGCTGCGATTGCAACAACAACCCCTCAGTCATTAGACAGCGGAAGGAGGGTAGAGGGCAGAGGTAAGGCAGGAGGGAGAAGGAGAGTGTATGTATAGTCGGCACATTCTGCATTCTCGGTGATTAAACCCCGAAAGAAACAAACAGAAACATACATGGAACAATTTAGCGAGTGGAGGAGCGTCTGGGTATTAATAAACCCATCAGAACGGGGGCTGGAAACTGAGCAGCAACCCCCGTAACACACTCGAGGGCATGCCAATAGTTACATGTGTAAGCCGAAGCCACCCCTAAGGCAAGGCGACTTTAACCCCTCATCAAGGCAGACCTGAAGGTCATCGAGACCGAGACCGAGGCAGATCGGGAGAAGCCGAGAGCAAACTCTGCTCGTGTGCATATCTAATCACACAATTTGAATTTGATTGGGCATTAATGGGTTAAGCAGTTGACTTTTCGCCTCGGGCTCTTCGCCAAGGCACCTTGAAGAGTCGCACTCCAATCCGCTTCGATTCGATACGCTTCCATTCAGAGTTCGTTTTAGTCACATGATAAAAGTTCCCAAAACACAACGAAAACTGAAAACGAACGAAAACATTTAACGACCCAATTAAAAGCCCCTGAACGAACCTGATATCAAACTAGACCGACCGCACTGGAAACCCACACATTCGCATAGATATAGTAAAATATATGCTTAGCAGAGCCACAACAACCGCACAGATAACTATACTAGCACCGCATTCCCGGCGACCGACAATCACCGAAAAAATACCATACCATGCCATGCCATACCATAACGTTTCGTAGGTACTATCACAATCGATGGTCCCAGAACTCACCGCACCGAGACCCAAATCAGAGGTAACCAGCTCTTATCAGCCTTTGGTTGGAAGGGGGGCGACTGACAAGCTAATTATAACCACAGATCGTACTATATCTATAGGGAAAAATAACAATAAGAGCCATGAAACCCAAAACTCCATAGTTCTCTGCTAGTTTTGCAACCGAAAATGGAAACAATGGAAATTTTCACTCTCTGAATGGAACCGAACCTACCTGTACCTCTATACTGGCCATCTGCTGCTGCTTTTTGCTCTGGTTTTTGGCCGACATAAAATCGCGCTTAGGTATGCAGAAATGGTTCTCGGTTATCGATAATTGCTTATCGCTGTTTACGGCCAGGTAGTGCCTCCATTTAGTACGTCAGTACGTCTGCATTCAGCACTAATTCGACGCAAAATGGTCGCTCGGTTTTTGTGAATGGAAAGTAATCAAGGTGAAGGTGTGGGGGTGTGGGAAAGAATTGATTAGGCCCAGGAAGTGGGTGAGTGCAAGTCAGGGGAATGTGTATATTTAAACCATATGTTTAGCACTATAAAACTGAGTACAAACAGCTGATAAGTAGTCGTACTTCTGGAATAATCTTGGAGGGGTTGTGAAACAAGGCAGTGCATTAAAAGGTGACGTGATAAGCATTGAAATCGGAACGATTTTAATATGATTAAATTAGCATTGAATTTATTCTTAGTTTTTTGTTAACTTCCTGGAGAGGCAAGTGAAATTAAATGTAGGTGGCTCCACCTGTTGCTGGTGGCATTCCCTGCGGAATGCGCCTCTCTCTGCGCTTCTCAACATATCAGCTAAGTGCGACCAGGCCTTATCAATCGCCTTGCTTCCTGTCCCATTTTCATATCTCCTCTGTCTAACCTTTTTTCGATGGCAAATATTTTTAGCTAACATTTTCTTGAACACATTTTGTTGAGTTTATTTTGGTTACTGGTGCTACCTCCGATCTACCTCCGATGTTGTTGTTATTTTTGTTGTCATTTAGCTGTACTTCAGTAGACATTTTTGTTCGAAACTGGTTTTCAAGTACGACGCTGGCGTCGACGTCAACGATTTATGCGTTGGGTTTTGAGTCGCTTCAAGTTTTGCTCGTGGCTGTTGCAATTTTCGTTTTGTTTTGTTTTATTTTTAATGTGATTTATGCATGTTCCTCAATGTGTGAGTGTGCGCAAAAATACTTGAACAAAATTATTGCAGCTTCTTTTTTTTTCTCGTCGTACATTTATTTTTGTGGATTTCGCTTTGTTGTTGCTGTTTTTGTTGCGAGCGTTGACAGTCGCAGCCTTCGATTTATTTTTAATGTTTATGTCTGTCCGATTGTTTATGATTTTCGTTGGGTTTTTTCTTGCTTAATTGGCGATTAGATAAATGCCAAAAACGCAACAAAGCCGATGACAATGGAATAGATCGCACTGAGCACTAAAATGTCCCTCTCTCTATACACATTTTTCCTCCTTTTTTTCGTACTGGCATAAATTTAGTTTGAGCAAAACGCGATAGATAAGATAAGCAAAGCAAAACCAGACTCGCTTGCCAGCCAAATCGAACCCAAAACATCGAAAAAAGAAAAACTTGCTACGTAAGGTGTGCAAAAACCACACACACACGCGGCTGATTGATAGTCACGGGGGGATGGCTAGGTGCAAGGGGGTGTTGTTGTGTGCTGGTAGGGCATCCATTAGCGACCTGATTAGCGCGTGTGTTACAACAACCACGGCGCTTTTTGTTTAGGGTTTTTTTTACATTATTTTTTGTATTTGTTTATCGCGAACACGAGCAGACTTCGACGGCGACACTAGCCAGTCAGCCATCAAAACGATTTTGGTTACAACACCACAAGGACAAACTAGCAGACACCCAGCAACAACCACGAGCCACAACAATAACAAACAAAAACAAAGAGGAAACAAGCAAACAGTGAAATGTAATTTCCGAATTGAATAATGCATCGACACCTGTTTATATATATTTATTCTGAGTGCTGCCAATCACAGTGGCCACAAACTATGCCATAACGTTAAATAACATTGCACTTGCACTGCGAAAAATTTGTAGAAATTAGAACTTATAGAATAATTTCAAAATTTATTCTAAAATTTAATCTTCAGTGTCGCCATAAATTATCAGCACTGTACTCTAAACTATAATCCCAGGCAATTCTACATTTTAGTATGCAAATTAGCAGCTACAAACAAACCAAATCCCGGCACCACAGAACAACAAATACTATGCCTAAAAGGTATTGCAAATATTTTTAGGGCCGGCGCACATTGCGTATACGCAATTTCCAGCCGAACAAAAGAAAGGGAAAAATAGAGGAAACAGACATCAGCTAACCGTTCTGCGCTGGCCAATAAATAAAAGCCAGTTACAGGTGCTGAAAACATGCAAAAAAAGGGAGGGAAGGAGGGAGGGAGGATGGGTGGAATATTTCAAATATTACTCATACCACATGTGGGACAGCCACCCTCCTGCAGCAGCACAACCCACAAGCGGCAAAACATTTATAAAAATGAATTTGCAAATCCGCAAAATGCAAACCGAGCACAAAAGTTGGAGGCAAACATTTTGTCAGGAAAAAAGCGGTCGGACTGTGAAGGGAGAGTGTGTGTGTGCGGAATATGTTTTTGCACATATTCAAAAAAGTACCCCGCCCTCGAAGCCCTCCCTCTCCATCCATGGCGAGTTGCTGACCATCTGTATTATTTGCATTGGATTTTTAATCAAAAATTGTGCGATTTCTCCTCGCTTTTTTTTTGCCGCAGCTCTTTCTTCGCCTTTTATTTTATTTCTTTTTTTTTTGTTTACAGTTCGATTTTTATTGTGTTCACCCCTCAACCCCCGAAAAAAAATCCACTCCAACGGAGGGTTGCTGGCTGGCAGCTCCTGGTGGTTGGTTGCTTTTTTTTTATTATTATTTGCCGGGGTCGAGTCTATTATGCTGATTTATTTGTATTTTCATTCAGATTGCAATTTATGCGAGGCAGAGATGAATTATGAAAGCGATCGGATCGGCCAAGGAAAACTCGGCAGCGGCGGGAAATTCAATCAAGGGGCAGAGCGAGAGAGAAGTTTGCCAAAAGAATTTTCGAGCGCACACGAGCTCGAGGCGACAAAAAGCGTTGCATACCAGCAGGCGCCGTCAAAATTCGAATGGCATACAAAGTCCTGAAAAACTAAACGCAAAAAATTATTACCATCCGTTTCCACTAGAAAAAAATATCAGAAAAAAACCAAGCAAATAAAAAAGGCAGTAGCAGCAACCTCCCCGTCATAAGGCAATATGGAAAAAAATGATTCCAGGGGGCAGAGAAAAAAGCGGAGACAGACGACAACTGCCAACTCAAAATTGGTACTGGAAAGAGCGAAAGAAATTTTTATATGCGAAAAGTGCAGCCCCGCGAGGAGTGGGGGTGGTTTCGGTGGCTCAAACACCCTTGAAAAACAACTGTCAAACGCATTTCAGCGGTGCGAGGGGGTTGGGAGTGCAGCAGCGGCGGCGGCGAAACAATAAGGGGAAAATAAAGGATATGACAGGATATGGGGCGGCATGGAGTTTTGAGTGAATGATGAGCCCTAAAACAGGGCAGAACAGGCAGCGGATAGAAAGGCAACACAGAAAACGGCAAAGAGAACAAATCAAAAATTGTTGTGTTATTGCTTTTGCAAAAACGGATAAGTGCAGGTGAAGAAAATGTGATATTTTCTGGTAATAAAATATATTTACTTAATAATAATACAAATTATTTAAAAACAAATAAAGGAAGAAGATTATTTATAAAGTAATTTTAAAATAAAACAAGCCTTTGACTTTCATATTACAAAAAATTCATATTTATTTTGCTTAAAAATATGAGAATACGATTTAAAAATTGAATTTAATATTTTTTCTAATCCTGGAATGTCATATATATTTCTTCCCCTGCAAAATACAAATTTAAACCTGCCTCTTTCCAATGAGAAAATCAACTTATTCCAAACATTTTGTTCTGTCATTGGCTCCACGCACGTATCTCACAATTTTTCATGGCCTCTAAAACACACACACTCACATTTTGTGTATATATTACTTGTTTTGTTACATGACGCCAACTGTCGTCTACTATAAAAAAAAAGTACAACAAGAAAAACAAGACGAAAGCGCAAAAGCAGAGCTGCAAAAAAAAAAAACAACACGCAAACAACAATAAAAATAAAAGTAGAGGAGAAAATATATACATATAAAAAATTTAGATTTCTTGTATATTTTTTGTAAAGCATAATAAAGACTAGCAGCAGACAGACACATGTCCTCCGAAAGGATGTGTCCCCCGAACTCAAACTCAAAACCAAGCCGAGTGCCGCATTGCCGTCTGAGCCCCATAATTCATATTGGAAAAATCTACCCAAACAATGAACATAAATTCCGAAAATATACTCAAAAATAAAATATGTAAAATAAGACCTTACAAAAAACTAAAGAAATGTAACGAAAAAAGCGGCTGCCCCTTGAATAAAACCTTTAAACACCGCCCATGCCCGGTTGACATACGGAAATCATTTCGTGTGCCAAATGAGAAATAATTTTTATTACCACAGCAAATCAAAGTGCGCACAATTTACAATTACACAAGCAAACTAAATGGGAGCGATAGAGACGGAGGTGTATAGAGAGGGCGTGATAGAGGGGGCCAGAGATCGTGCACTGATTCCGATATGAAGCTATATCTTCGAGCACGTGTATCGGCTGGCCTCTGAACTGATTTTTTTTAGTGGTTCTAAACTTTGCTCGCATGTCTTTTCTCTGCTCTCTTAGCTATCTCTCTCTCCCTCTCTCTTCACCTGGCGAGTTACCTGTTTTGCTTTATTTTTATCTAATCAATGAAGAAATTTATATCTAATCAAAGTACAAAAGGCGGCAACCAGCTACGACGAGAACTCGCCTCGAGCTGGGGGGAAAACTGAGAAACAAAAGCACAGCGGCGTCATCATAGATCGTCGCTGTATTCTCACACCCCCTTCAGAGGGGGAGAAACCCCCTTTCCCTGTGCCTTTTGCCAACTGTTTTTGCAGTGCAAGTCACATAATGACAAGATTATATGATCGCAAGTGCACAACTTGGTTGTGTTTGCCTGCTGGAACTCTCCATTCGCCAATACATGTATATCTGCTCTTTTTCCAGTAATTATTCACATTGTTTTAGCGGTTTTGGCCTGGTTATCTCTACCGTATCTTGACTTCTTTTTTCCGTACATTTTTCGTGAGTATTCTATCTTGGTTTCTATAACTTCCAAGACATCTGGTGGTTTTTATCACCGAACTCAGCGAAGGTCACTCGGTTTCTAAGTGCATATATTCTTGATGATAAAACATAAGGCCATACACAGGGATCTCTCTTGAATTATTATTTAAAAAAATAAGAGACCTTAAATTTAAAGAAAAGTTTACTCTTTAAACACTGTATTTTCTTATTTATTCTCTTATTTTATACTTGTTACATACAAAATATGTGTTTCGTAAAAGTATAAAATTTCTATAATTCCAAATTTCTCATCAATTCTCCACTCAACGAGTCACCACTGTAGTCTATGTTATTACTACGTGCCATGTTTATACTCCATCTTTTTTTATTTCTCCTTCTCTCTGTCTCCCATTCGACCTAATGACCCGCTTTGCTCTGTTTACCTCCGTTCTATACTCTTCCCTCTCTACTCTTCGTTCACTTCTCTCCGCAATTGGCATTAGCTGGCGGCTCGATGCTAATTTATCGTCACAGTCTCGCGGCAATCACAGGTTCTACCCCCCTGTGCCACCCCGACCATGAATCTTGCACCGATCCCGCTCTCTCCCCTGCCGATTCTCTACAACGATCTTTGTAGACTTTGCCGGCTCGGGCTTTTCGTCATGCGATTATCAGCCAATCGCTTAGTGTGCCATTTATTTGCATTTCGCTCGCTGCTGCAATTGTTGTTGCTTTTGTTACGTTTCGTTACGTTTTTTTGTTGTTTAGTATTATTTATTTATGTTTCTTTTTTTTCGTTTGTTTCTTGTTTCCAACTTTATTTGCTTTTGTGTTGTGCGCTGTGCTATGTGTGTTTGCGTTGAGCCGCTTTTGTAGATGCGCAATTATTGTGAGCGTGTTACTTTATATTTTTAATGTGCGATTTTTTGTTAGTGTTACGGTTAGGATTTTACCCTTAAAAAGGGGTTTATTTATTAAGAAACACAATTTATTTAAAACTTTGGTGGGATTTTATTAGGAATATTTAATATAATATTTTCTATGATAGACGTAAAGAATATTACGCATACGCACTGTTGGTTATGGATATTTAAAAATCTGAGAACTTTAGGAAAATTATATAAGTTTTGCAATGAATTAAATAAATTAAATATTAGGAATACAAGCATCAGGATAAAAGTTACATATACAAAATATAACGTATTCGCCTTGTGGTCACTTTAAAAAATTTTAATCTCAATGAATCAATCTCAAATTAATTATTTTAATAAATTCAATATTATTTTATATTATTAAAAAATTCCATAAAATTTAAATAGGATTTTCTAGAGTATTTCCAATTTCGACTCTTTAAACACTTTTCCATTTGATGTGTTTTCTGCTTCGCATTCGCACTGCGTTTCGCGCTCATATAGTATGCTTCATATTGTTTATTGTCTGCCTGGCAAATATGCTTAATTATTTTTACCTTAAAAGTCGCGCCATCAAAGCGAATGCGAAAACAATTTCAATGGATTGAGTGCGAAGGGGAGGAAAAAATATAAAATTGAGAAGAGGTGCGAGGCGGTGGAAACAAACCTAAGCCCTGAGCCCATTTGACATTTTCGGGCTTAAATGTCACAGCAAATCGAGGGGCAAAGAGTCGCCAGCAATGAGAGCGAACAAGTGCAACGGGAAATATAAGCAATGGAGAAGATGGAAAATGCAATTGCAATTGCCACAGCAACAGCAACAGCACAATGAATGACGTTGACAATGACGATGATGGAGATATGGCTGGGTGGTGCACACTTGGCAGGGGTGCTAGAAGGTAGTTAGAAGCGGGCTAGAAGCGGGTGTTCCAGGGATACTGGGGTAGAATCACGAACATAAGCCTCAGGCCACCACCATGGGCTGACATCATCGATGGAGGAGGTCGTCGAATAATGATTCCAAGCGGGCAGAAACCAACTCGGAATCAGAATCAACTCTCAGTTCTGTGATGTGACTAACCGTCTCACAAGATAAGAGAGCCTAAAACAACAAAAACAGCAAAAAACAAAAGAACAGCTGCCAACAGAAATAGAATTAAATTCTTAGTAAACCGAAAAAACTCTTGGAAAATCACAAAAAAAAAAGTATTATCAGTTGAATTTAAACTAAATTCATCATAAAATTTCAAATTCCCTTAGAAGCTATTTTGCGAATAGAAAAAAGCAAAGCTTGATTGAATTTCTAAGAAACTTGATTAAAAAACGGGGAAAATAAACTAGTTTAAATTTGTAGAACAGGAATACAAATATTTTAAATATTTCCTAGATAAGCTTTTTTTAATAAAATTTATGCAAATTAGATGGGAAAAGTCTTTTACTAAATCAAATATTATTTATTTTATTTTTTAAGAAATATAAAATAGAATTAAATAAAATTATATTATATTTGCTTAATTTGTCACTTTTTTATCATCAAAATTGCCCTTTAAATTCCCACTTTCTGGTTGTTGCCTTTTTGGTTTCTAACATTTCTTCTGCACAACTCGGTCTTATGAAACGGGGACAATATGCTTAACCAAGGGATAGAGAGGATTATTCCTATTTATATTCTGAATCCTTGCTTTATAATCACCGCATTAAAGATTACTTATCCGAGATGTTGTCTCTGTTGTGACTCTTGCAGGAAAAATGATGAAATGAACCAGCAGGCGGGCTCCTCAAGGGCGCCAGCCACAGGGGGCCAAATATCACCGCCAGGTGCCAGCACAGCCGGCGTGGATCCACAGCAGCAGCAGCAGCACCAGTTGCAGCAACAGCAGCAGCAGCAGCAGTACTACAACCAGCAGCAGCAACACCAGTACCAGCAGCAACAGCAGCGTGACAATTTCCTGGCCTACCAACAGCAGCAGCAGCAGCAACAGCAGCAGCAGCAGCAGAGAACAGGAGGCAGTGGGGCAAACTTTATGCTGGGCAATGACCTTGTCGGCGGCGACAGCCTGCGCAGCCTGAACAATACCTTTGGACCCAATTCGGAGTTCACAGCCGGCAGCTCCAACTCGACCACATCGCTGGGCGGCCTTAGCGGCGGCAGCACCAACGGTCAGGGCTATCCGGGAATGGTGGCTGCCAGTCAGCAGCACCACCAGCAGCAGCAGCAACACCACCAACAGCAACAGCACCACCAGCAGCAGTCACACATGTCCAGCATGGATGCCATGGGCGGTTACAGTCAGGTGAGGATTTGTACAAATAAAAATATAAAGCAAGATGATCTAATAAGATCTTAAAGCGAATTTAAGCGATTTTAATCATGATTATCATGGTTTTATGATTAATATTCTCCTCCCTCTTATCTTCCAGATGGGCGGCGGCATGCATCCTGGCCCTAATAGCGGCATGATGGGCAACATGAATGCCCAGTACATGAACGGCGGTTCCGGCCAAGGTGGCTATAATGGCCAAGGCATGGGCATGGGCTATGGCGGTGGGGGCAACATCGGACCCCAGAGGCATCATCAAGTGAGTAGCCGAGGGGATAATGGGGATAATGGGTTAACTGGATGGTTGGATGACTTCACACACACACATATGTAGCTGGTATATGGCCAGCTGTTGACAATTCATTTGCGGCCATAAACAGATTTCGCCGCCTGGCCTGGCTTGGCCCATTATCGAATCACTTTGAATCGCACCCAGAACAAAATTAAACAAAAGTGTGCTGTGGGCTCCAGAAATGACAAATTTGTGACTGAAGGCAGAGCGACAGTAATCCGCTCAAGCTCAGTAGCGGAATTATTTCTCCAATCTGGCGATTCCCAGTAGCTGCGCGAAAACGTTGAAAAGTTTTACGCTTAATTGGTTTATTTTTTTTTTTTTAATGGGAAATGGCATCATCTGCCAAAGCTTGCTGGGTTTTGACTTATTTCTTGGAAACTCCCTTACAGGAAAAAGTAAAAGACTTTTCTCCTGGTTCCACAACTTATTTTAATTATCTCTTTTTGAGGTCTCAATTTTCTTGGAATTTTTATGGGAGATATTTTTGTAATATTTAATTTTTAAAGAATTTATAAAACTACTTACATATATATTTCGTGATAATTATACAGCCAGGTATTTCCAAGATTTATTTGTATTTCTTAAAACTCTTTTAACAAAAGTTAGGTGCGCAGTTTCACTTAAGTTTGATCCAAGTACAAGCTCTAAAAAATGCCCAAGATATGGTATAACCCATAACTAAATTTATAGGGGGGAATCCCCCTTGAAAAATTTAATCTAAATCCCAAATTTCCCTTACAGATGACGCCCATGAATCAGATGCAAAACATGTCAATGGGCCCCAGTGTGGGTGGCTCCAATGGCATGGGCATGAATCCCATGCAGCAGCAGGCAGCGCAGCAGCAGATGGGCGGCATGAATCCCATGGCCAAGATGCAGGGCATGGCCAACGGTGGCTACCCACAGCAGGCGCCTCCTTCGCTCACAGCCCAGCAGCAGCAACAGCAACAGCAGCAGCAACAGCAGCAGCGTCGCATGGCTCCGTATCCGCATCCGCAGATGCACATGGCCCAGAAGCGGGCAGCGGCGGCGGCGGGCGGTGCAGGCGGCGTGGGCGTGGGCGGCATGTATCCCGGCAATCCCATGCAGCAGCAGCAGCAGGCGCAGATGTACGGCAACCAGCAGATGCATCCCGGCGCAGGCGGCGGAGTTCCCCTGCCCATGCAGGCGGGTGGAGCTGGCAACGGCTATGGCGGACGTGGCGGACCCATGGGTGCCGGCAATGGCGGTTATGGTCGCATGTCGGCCGGCAATGGCATGGGTCCGAACGGTGGTCCCGTCATGGGACCCATGGGTCCCGGTGGCATGACAGCCGGCGGCATGGGTCCCGGTCCCGCTGGCTGCATGAGCCAGCAGCGCTTCATGCCCCAGGCATCCGGCGGCGGCGGCGGTATGCCCGGAGTGGGCTACGGCGGTGCCGGCGGACCCGGCTCGCATCAGGGTCAGTTTTATCCCGGCAGTGGAGGTCAAGGCGGCGGCATGCAGCAGGGAGGTGGCATGTGCCCGGCGGGTCCGGGCGGCGTGGCCACCACCGGCAATCCCTACCAGAATCAAGGGTGAGTTTGATTATCTTTAAAAACCCAAAGGAATAATAATTAATGGTAATTTTTTGTATAGTTTCCAGCAAAACTATCAGCACAGTCCAGTTCCTGGCAATCCCACGCCACCGCTGACACCCGCCTGCAGTGTGCCCTATGTCAGCCCCAATCCGGACATTAAGCCACCCATGGACAACAGTGAGTTTTAAAATATTTTTTTATATTTTAAAATTGTTATTAACTTTTTTTATTTTTTCTTTAAAGGCGAAGAAATGAGACTGACATTCCCGGTGCGCGACGGCATCATCCTGGCTCCTTTCCGCCTGCTGCACAATCTCTCGGTCAGCAATCACGTGTTCCATCTCAAGCAGAATGTCTACAACACGCTCATGTGCCGGTAGGTTCTTAAGGATAAACTTTTCTTTAAGATTTTCCTTTAATTATATATTTTTTAAATAATTTTTAGAACCGATTTGGAGCTGCAGTTGAAGTGCTTCCACCAGGACGACCGGCAAATGAACACCAACTGGCCGCACACGGTCACCGTCTCCGCGAATGCCACGCCTCTGAATATCGAGCGGTCCGAGAAGAACAGCACCGCCCTGCGTCCGCTCTACTTGAAGGCCGTTTGCCAGCCGGGCAGGAATACGCTTCAGCTGACCGCCAGTTCCTGCTGTTGTGTAAGTAGCTCTTAAAATTCCTTTTTTACAGAATTATTTATTAATTAAATATATTCTCTCTTTCTTAAACAGTCACACCTGTTCGTGCTGCAGCTAGTCCATCGACCATCGGTGCGCCAGGTGCTCCAGACGCTGCACAAGCGCAATCTGTTGCCCCTGGAGCACAGCGTGCAGAAGATCAAGCGCAACCTGAGCTTGCCCAGCGAGGGCCAGACACCTGGATCGGATGCGGCTAGCCAGCAGAATGGCGGGCAGCAGTGCGCCAAGATCTCATTGAAGTGCCCCATCACCAAGTCTCGAATACGACTCCCGGCCAGGGGCCATGAGTGCAAGCACGTCCAGTGCTTCGACCTGGAGGCGTATCTGATGATCAACAGCGAGCGCGGCTCTTGGCGGTGTCCCGAGTGCAGCAAGTCGGCCATCACCGACACGCTGGAGATCGATCAGTACATCTGGGCCATACTCAATACGCTGAGCAACTCGGACGTGGACGAGGTGATCATCGACTCCTCGGCCAACTGGCGGGCGTTGCAGCACAATGGCGGCATGCCGAATGCCCCGCCACCCTCGAATGTTCCTAGCAGCAATCCCAGCGGCAGCAATCCGAATCCCAATGGAAGCGGCGGTGGCCCCAGCTCCGGCATGCCGCCCAGCATAAAGCAGGAACTATGCGATGATATTGCCAAGTCGGAGGTCATGTCGCCGGGCTCCACGCAGCTGCCCACCTGGGACAGTGCGCAGGCGATGAGTCCCTACAACATGCACGACATGAACTCCATTGCCAGCGGCAATATGATGGGCAACGGCGGCAACAACAGCCAGCAGTAAGTGTCCTTTAATGAGGAGATTTTTTCTTAAATAATTTATTTAATTATTTATTTTCATTTCCAGTGGCAATCGCAGCAGCTATGATGGCTTCAGTGGCAACCACAGCGACGGCAGCGGCGGCTTGGCCGGCAGCGATGGCGGCGTCAATTCCCTAGATCAGCTCAATGCCATGGAAAAGTCGCTCAGCGATCAGGTAAGACTCTCAAGAAAATTCCTCTTCTTTGAGAGAAACTAAGACATATATTTTTTCAACCCATAGATGCCGCACACACCGCACACTCCCGGTGCAGCCAGCCATCCAATGACACCTGGCGGACCGCCCAGTGTCAGCAGCTCCCACAATGAACCCATCAGCGGGGGCACACCCAATGCCAATGGCAACAGCAATGGCAGCAGCAATAATAACAATATCAACAACAATAGCAGCAGCACAGGCCACAATTCGCCACAGACACCGGGCACGCCCAATCGCATGGGCGGAGGCATGTCAAGCGGAGGAGGAGCAGCAGATAGCCAGCAGCAGCAGCAGGAGCAGCTGCTCAACTCGCTGATGAGCAGCCAAACGCAGCTGAAGTTCAGCGAAAGTGATCTGAGCGCCGAGCTGCAGAGTTTCGATGCGGCGGCAGCGGGAATTAATGACACGGCGCACGATGTAAGTATTGGGAAAAATTTATCTAAAAAATCTTAAAAATTAGTCTAAATAAAATTGGAATTTGTTTTTGAGTTTTTAT
>JAEIIJ010012562.1:0-14976 GCA_018904815.1 Drosophila ogumai | reverse complement strand
AAATTAAATATAAATTAAAAATGAATTTAATAGAAATTCAATAGAAATTAAATAGAAATCAGAAAGTAATTAAATAGAAAATTAACAGAAATTCAACAGAAATCATAAAGATTTTTTTACTATTAAAGTTCTTATGTAAACTTATTTTAAAATTTAAATATATAAAATATGCTTAACATACTTTCCTGGAAAAAAGTATATAACACAAGCATTACTGTGACCCAAACTTAACCCCTTGCCACCTCGAGTGGTCACGCAGCATTTTAAACATGCCACCTTGGGGAAATTTCCAAAATGACAGCAATTTATTTAGACGTCGACAGCGAAAGTGTGTGTAGAGTGTGTAGTATTATGTAGAGTGTGCAGTGTGTGAGAGCGCGCTTTGTGGTCAAAAAGGATTGCAGCGGTGGTTTTTGGCCCATTGGCAAATATTTAACTTTGGCCGAATTCGCATTGTTGACATTCGTCGCTAACAAATTTCTATGTCAAAGAGGCGCGTGTTTACGCATAAATAGCTTTGCATTAAAGGCGACCTTTGAACTCCATTTTCTCCTCTACCAATGGTGTTTTTTTTTTTGTTTTGTGGCACCCATTTAGGGTCTCCTTTTTAGGCGCTAATGCCAACGCTAAAGGGTTCCGAATTAATTATGCAAAAATGTGACCTAATCCAACACAAGGCCCCAATATTCATGGCTCGCGTTGACTTAACCTTTTGCTGATGATGGCCTTATAAACGTGCTAAAAATAAACAATTTTAGCCACCATTGGGTTCGGTTGAGGTCCTTTCAGTCTGTCCTGTCGCGTGTATTTCGAGCATTTTGCCCACTTGACGTGTAAATATTTTATGACCGACCCAAAGGGGCTTGCTCGCAGGCTCTCTTGATTTGGGTTTTGGCAATTAGCAAAGGCTTTTTGGCCTTTTAGGCTCTCCTTTTCTTATTGTGTTTTGTTTTCCGCCTATTTTTGTGACCCTTCCCTTTTGTGGAAATGTATTAATCCAGCGACTTGATGACTTTCAATGGTCTTGGCTGTAAAACCATTTTATTGGCTAAACCATGAATTGGTTAAATTTTTTAGAAGTACCCAAAAAGTAGCTGTATTTAAGCTTTAATATTGGTTAATTTCAGGCTTTAAATTTTGATATTTTTTTTGTAAGAAGATATAAGTGGGATAAACAATTTTTAAATAAATATTTCAAGCATTTAATTACTTTTTTAAATCAGGAAATAGCTTCGATTTGAGAAACTTCTTCATATATCTTTCCTTAACTTACCAGCTTACACTTGCCTGTGTGTTGACATTGTTTCTTTTTCCTGTTTAAGTAAACTTGACATAATTTCCTTGCTCTAAGCTCTGTGTAATTGCCAGCAAGTTCAAACTGTTTGGCCAACTAATCCCCTTGACACTGAACTCAACTCAAGCCGGCAAAGGCCAAGAAGAGATCAACTTTGGGGATGTGTGGCCAGTGTCTCTAAGCATTCACTTTCAATCCACTGTCAATCGTCAATCGGTCAGTGGCCAAAATGTCATGTGTAACACCACAAAATTGCCCCAAAAAAAAAGGGGGCCACGGTCAACTTACACCTCACACCTCACACCCTTTACCCCTTTTACCCCTCACTCTCTTCACCTTAACTACCTTAACCCCCACTGCGTATGAGTGTTTTTTCCCCTATGAGAGCTCAAAGCGAGCCAAGCTCTTTGCACTTTGCCCACATCACTTTCGGTCACTCCCATAACCCGTAACCCATATTCCGTCGCATCCTGCTACCCGTATCCGTATCCTTCGGTCAGTTTGCACACAAATGAGTCAACAGTTTGTGGCCACCGTGGGAAATTGTCGGCTCTGAAAAGCCGCTGGCTGGCTGGCTGCTCCTCTGCAATTTTCCCTCCCCCCCGAAGCTCGATTGGCTCGAGGCAACTTGACGCCTGGAAGTATGCACCGGCAATGCCACGCAATGCAACGGATTTTTGGCCCGTTTCCAATTCATAAAGGGGGTTGAAGCTGCAGTGTGCAGCCCACCCCCCTCTTGTGCTGAATTTATTGTGTTTGTTGTGCAAAATTAAATAAAAATTGAATTATGTTTATATCCGCCAGTTGCTGTTATTGTTGGCTCTATAATAACGCGCTTTGTTTGCCCTCCTCGAGTGTGCTCCCTCTGCCTGTCTGTCTGTCTGTCCATTCGTCTATGGCAATGTCTCCATGATCTCTGTCGCCCCGGTTTTTCCCCCTTTCCCCTGCCCAGTCTGTTTTTCATTTTGCATAATAAATTGCATTTTCCATGCCAGTGAGTCGCTGCGTCTCTCTCTCTCTCTCGCTGTGTTTGTTTGGCTGAGTGTCGTCGCCGGCGCCCAGCTCCTCCTAGTCTCTGCAACTCCTTCTGATTTTCCACCACCCACTGATTTTCCTTTTCCACACTTCCCCTCCTCCTTTAGTGGAGGAGGTGAAAGCATGCTGCGGAATGCATTGGAGTCGTATTTGCCGTGTGCCTGGCTGCCTGGCAATGGCTTTGTCCCTACCTTTGCCCTGCTCTTTTTACATCGTCTGTGAACGCGGTTTTGCATTAATCTCATTTCATTGCCCTGGCTTGTTCTACAAGCGACTCCTCTCAATCCCCTCTCGAAGTTTTTTAAGCACCTTGCACAGGAAGAAATATACAAGGCTTGAGAGTAATAAAATTAAGGGAAAGTTAAGCGGTAAGTTGATAGATATTTCAATCAAATTTCGTATAAAAAGGAGCAAAAATATTGCTTAGAAAGCTTTCTTTTGGTAACAAAATATTATATTTAATTAATTTACAAGGTTTTTGTTAGCAAGCATAAATAATTTATATACAAATAATCATCAAATAAATTCCCTAAATTTTTCTTTTTAAATACCTCAATTCCCTATTAATTCCCCATTTTGTATGACATTTTTTCACCGTGTCTGGAAGCATTTTGTACCCATTCCTTTCTCCATTTTTTCCCTGTAAAATCTGGAAGTGTTCCCCCCTTCAACCAGCATGAAACCCCCGAACTGATTCATCCGGGGCACAGCTGCTTCCGCTTGTACGCGCTAAATCAATTTGCTGTTTAAGCTCTGCCAGCTGTCGGCGGTTGGAGCACCTTTTTGGCTTTCGCATCAGCGTCAGTCAAAGGGAAAATGGGTGCTAAGACAGCCCCTCCCTCAGTTTCCTCGCTTTTCCCTGAGTTTTTTTACGCGCATGCTGCCGTTAAGTGATTTTCATGAGTTTAACGAAGTGGTTTTTCCCGCCCCGACTTGCACAAAGGAAAAGAAGCCCCACCACAATAACAACAACACTAACAAACAACGGAGGAGAAGAGCGCTATGTTTTCTTCCCTTTTTTTTTTACATTTTCACCAACTTGCGCCTTTGACTCATCGTGCGCAAAAAAGAAAACCCAACATGATGACGGTGGTAATATCTCTCCGTTTTATATTTTTTTCTTGCCTGCTACTCTTTTTTTCTGCGGGGTAAGCACAACTTGTTCGCGAAATTTAATTACGCATACACTTATTTTGATAAATTCGGGGATACAAGTGATTGTTTGAAAGAAGGGTAAATACTCTAAAAAACAATATTTTTTATAGAAATATGTTTACTTTATAAATTAACTTAAATAAAATATTTTAGAGCTACATTAGACTTAATTTAGTTTTTTTCTGAATTTTTAATGACATTTTGTAAAGAAAATATTACGTATACGCAACGTATGACATATCAAACTGCATTTTTTAGTTGGAGAATTGGATTTCTTTTGTTTCGTTTTTATGTTATTTATTTGTTGCATATCAAACCATAGCATATCAATTTTAAAAACACATTTTATTTTAATTTTATTAAAATATATTACGTATTCGCCATGTGAAATTCAGGCTAAGTAATATGTATTTCTTTGAATATGTATTCTTCTGCATTTGTTCATTCTAATGTCATAATCTTTATTTCTTGCATTTACAATAATTTTTTAATTTAATAGCAAAATATGCAAGGTGTGTCAGAAAATATTAAAAATATTTACCATAGTACGGGACGTGCATTTTTGTAACAGGTTTTTTGAGTAAATAATAATATAAAAGAAAAAGAACATTTTTGGGATTTTCATTTTTGAGACACTTTGTGGTTAAAAATGCAAATTTTTATATTTTTATATTTCGGTTTAAGAACTTGTAACTTGTAACTTTCTAATTTGTATGATTTTGTGACAATACTTATGTGCAAGATCATAAAACGCACACTTGCCAGTTTATATATAATATATATGTATATTTTTGTATTATATATTAATTTTATTTAATTTATCATGTTCCCCCTTTAGAGTATACCCAAGTCGTATACAACCCAAGAAATGTTTACAAAACAATAGATTTTTGAGTGTTGCCACTTTGTTCTACCATTTTATTGCGCGAATTTCGCGCAAAAAACTCGACAACAACAATAAAGAGCCGCGCCAGCAACAGTGGCATCATAACAAATGGAGCTCCGCTTCAAAGAGTTGCCCTTTTTTGTCTGTTCACGTCACACAGCGACACGCCCCCCAACAGCCGCCCCACCCTCCTGGGTGTGTCTGTGTGTGTGTGTGTGTGTGAGTGTGCGAGTTGTTTGATGCGCACATTTGAGCAATTTCAGCGGGCTGCTGCCGCCTCGGTTTGTTTGCTAGTGTGAGCCTGTGCGGCGCGTGTCAAAATTGGTTAAACGTGAGTGGCTTTCGCTTTGCCACTCGGCGGCACAGCTGCGTTTCGGCTGCCAAAAACGGAGACCGTAACCCGTAACCCGCAAATCCGCAATCCGGAGTTTCGCAGGATTTTAGCTGGACGCGACCTGGGCCAAAGGTTAGCTCCGCTGTCCGTTTAGGCAAATTAGCCGCGTATGCCATTGGCCCACTGCCTTTGGGGGACTTGACTGCCTGGCTAGCTTGGCTTGCTGAACCATAAATCATGCCAAGACAGGACTCGTGCTTCTGCTTCTGCCCCGGGAAAGTGGCAAGTAGAAAGTGGCTCGAATCAGAACCCACGTCCTGTTCCTTCTTCACCGCTCGCGGGCTTAATCAAGCAAATGGCCAGCACAAATCGGGAGCTCGTTTATTTTAAGCTGCCTCATAAGCAAGTCTAATTCTGTGCCATTCCAGTGAGTTATCGTTCTAGGGGTTTCCTCTAGCTGGGAATCAAGGTGTAGCCAAGCAGTTGTTTACCTTATATTTACGATTTTGTGGGGTAAAAACCAAGAAAGATTTGTAATAAAACTGTAGTACAGATTAAGGCAGAAAATATGTGGCATTAACTGGAATATCCTCTTTAAAAACTAGCTCTTTGGGGGACTTTAAACTTTAAAATCTCTCTCTCGCATTGAAAATGAAAGCATTTGACATTTCCCTCTGCCATTAGCCTTTTTCCCTTTAAATGCTGACAGAAGGAGAATGTGCTCATTCCCGAAAATGTATGCCATGACTTTCGCCATTCCGCTTGCAAAATGCAGATGTTGCTGATGTTTGGAGCGGCAAAACAAAAGCTGTCAACAACAAGTTGCCGGACAAAAGACGCCGCTGTCCGCTGCACATGCTGGGCCAGGCCAGGAGCCATCCAGCCATACAGCAATCCGGCAATCCGACCATCTAACAATCCGGCAGTGGCCAACTAGCAAACTAGCAGCCAGGCGAACAATCGCCCCGACTTGTATGGGAACTCTTGACAAATAGCGCCTGGTTGGTCACAGCTGGTGGCGCATTCCCTTGGACAGATGTTTCTGTCACTCCCGTCCGTGTCTGTGTCTGTGTCTCTGGCTCTGTAACCGTGTCCTTGTACAGTGGGGGAAATAAATAGTAAACAAAAATAATATATGAAATATAAAAGATTCCTCCTGAGAAAGGTTGATATCTTTATTACTATTCTTTAGAAAATATAAAAATTATTAACACTCAAAATATTTAAAAAATTTGTATTGCCCTTAAATTCTTAACTTATATACAAATATATTTTATATATATTTTTTTTCCCCATTAAAGAACCATCGATACCTTAAAAGTGTTTGATCATTACAAATTAAAATTTAAAAAATTATAAATAAACAGTTTTTTAAATTCCTAATTAAGTAATTTCTACATAAAACCTTAACTTATTAAAAAATATTATAGTAAAAGTCATATTTTAAAGGATTACAAATAAAAACAGCACATAAATTGTTTGTAAATTCCATATTTCAAATATTAAAAACATAAAAAAAGAACATTTTCCTAAATTAAAAATAAAATACTTTCTATATAAATCTTTAGTTTATTAATTTATATTTTATGAAAACTCCCATTTCCCAATGGTAAAATATAGTAAATTTATAAATAATATATCGAAGAGTTTCTGGAATTAATAATAAAATACTATTTTCCATAAACCCTTAGCGTAGTGATAAATATTCTTTTAAAGCTAGAATTGTATAATCATTAAAAATACAAACTTTCTAATAATATTCAAAGTATTATTATGCCTAAATCATAAATGACTTTCTGCTTAATTTTCCTCCCAGTGCATCCTCATTTGTGTCTAGAATTCTCTTTCTCTCTCTCTGTGTGAGTGAGTGCATCGTCGTGGTGCTCATAAAACTAAATTTCTAAACAATCTGCGTTTGGCAATCTTATGCCGCTGTCGACGTTGCCGCTGCGCAACTTTATTGAAATGTTTGGCAGTTTTTCGTGTCCTACTCAATTTGTGTCACACAGAGACAGCAGCAGAGACACACACACACACATAGACAGCAAGGAAGCGAGAAAAAGAGAGAGAGCCTCGCCTCGCCTGCCTGTTTGTGTTGCAATTTTGATTTTAGCAATTTTCCATAGCATACTTTTTGGGGCCATGTGCGCATGTAAAAGCAAAGTTGTCGAATTATGGGGCAAATTTGTGCCATGAACAATAATGACGAGATGCGGCCGTCATTATGCACGAAAACTTATTTACTGAACGAGATTGTATATGGGCGAGTGTGCGACATTGGCAATTCATTGAATTCAGATTGAAATTCAATTGGATCATAATTCAAATTTACCACCAAAGTAGCCCCCGGGATTTGGCCATTTCGAAACCAACACCAAAACCCAACCCAACCAAGCGCCATTCCATCGAAATTCGATGGGATTCGCTTCGTTTGGATTCGTTTCCACCAGGGGCAGTCGAGCGTGAGCGGGGCAATAACCAGAACTTTTCACATCGATACCAGGCGAAATCGAAGATAAATAAAAGCCCCGAATAAGCAATAATTCCCCCCTCAATCCGCCGTAAAGAAAATACTGTGAATCGTGCAGAGATGGGCGTGGACTAGATAAAGATAAGGCAAAGGGACCAAAACCGGCCAAAATAAACATTTGTACATAATATAAATCGTTTTCGGGGCTCTCGCTTATCGTGGCAACTGTTTCTCATTTATACATCATAAGCAGTTTGCAGAAAAAGGCGGGTGGAAAATATGTTTTTCTGGCCTTTTCATGCCTGGCTGGTGGGCAGCAGTCTTGTTTTCCTTATTGCTGTTGCCTTAGTCATAAAGATTCTGTTATCTATAATCGGGACCCTCCCATTATTCTCACACGAATAAAGAATTATTTATTTTATTTATTTATTGCGGGCATTGAAATGCCCAGGGGGGAATTTTAAACAAACAAATTGTTCACGTAATATAAGAGGATAGATTTATATTATTAATTTGTCTTGAAATTTTCGAGGTTTATTTATTTAACATATTTTCTTTAATTTATTACAAAATATAATAGTTCTTTTAAAATCAAATTTATGAATTGCTTTTAAATTTTATATAAACATTTCTTATTATAAAGCAGATATTACTTTTTTTCTAGAGTTTAATATAAATAAATCTGAAATCCTCTTTATTTTGAATTTATTTTACCATGATTTATTTTGTTTTCTATAGAATTTTTCTTGTTGTCCTCATGGTTTATTGTCTTTTTATATTGACATTTATTGCTTTCCTTTTACTCTTCAAAATTGCTAGCAATAAACTAAGATAGCTCTCTGGGCACTTCCACCTCTTGTAATTTGAATAGAATTGCAAACAATAGTTTGCATTTTTTTTAGTAGAAAATACTGGCAAGTGTTTGTCATAATAATTGTCATAGTGGACTAGGTTGTGGTTTAGTTTAAACTGTGCAAATTATTATCATCCGCAGACTACTATTGCTGCAACTGTGCAAACATGGCAAATGGCATAGCAAACGACAATTAATTCCGTCCGCTGCAGTGGTCGTTTCTAAGTCGAGACTTGGCACAAACAAAAAAAAATAACCAAATGCTGAGTCAGTTCATCAGCGGGAGCAGTTGAACAGTTTCCACACAAAAACAAACCAAAACCAAGCTCAACCTGAAACAAAAATAGAAATGGAAATGAAAACGAAAACAGAAAATAGAAAATAGAAATGGAAATGGAAAATAGAAACAGAATCTGGTAGAGGGAAACCAAACAAACGTAGCGAAAGCATACAAAATACACAAAGCACCAGCGAATGACAGGAATAGAAAAAACAAAAGTTGGCATCTGCCAAATGGACAGGAATTTATAAATTAAACCAAAACAATGAGCAAAGATTAACAACGGTTACCGACACATACACACCACCACCATCAGCGTCGTATAAAACTCACATTTCAACGACAATAGACGACGATAGTTTGTTGTGTTTGAGTTTTTCTTTCATTCTACGACACTGGGGGAAATTTGGGTTTTGATCCTTAAATTGGGTTATTATTGTTAACAAAATATGTAAATAATCTAGAAATATTATTTTGTTCGACTTTATTAATTTAAATATATTATTAATTTATCATTATTCATTTTTAATCAATCAAAAAATGTTACCTATCGATTAAGTTGTTGCCGATTTTCTATGAAAATTAATGTCAATGCATCGCATTTTTAGAAAAAATTAATTGTAGAATCTTTTTAGGGTCATTTTCTTTTTATTTTTTTTTTTCCCCTTTGAAATATACCTTTTTCTAAAATCACTTCCATTTGCCTCATTGTCTCTGTGATTTTCCCCAAGTGTTTGTAATAAAATAAAGGAAAATCGTTGATGGCGACTTTTCGTTTGGTTCGGCGACGGCGACTTGACGGCCTCAACGGCTATGGCGACTGTAACTGTAAATGTGACGGCAACAATTACACCGACAGGAGCAAAGGGAAACGCCAAAGCAAACACACACACAGAGAGAGACAGGAACTGAGACGTGTGTGTGTGCGTGACTCGCTTTGCTGCCATAACGGAAATGGACGCCATGTCGGATGTTTGAGGAAATGTTCGTGTAGCTGTAACGGCATCGCCCAGCATACATGTGTGTGTGTGTGTGTGTGAGCTGCGCATATATGCGGTCTATTAGTTGGGGCAACTGTTTCAAAAACATTAAATTAGATGACAGTTTGAAAGAGTATCCTGATGGCCATTGTCAAGTATTCCGATTGTTATAGCCCTGTCCTGTTCATTCCTTTCAAATCGAAATTAATTGGAATATGATGCGGAAATAATGGTGTGTTTGTGTCATAATAGTTAATTAGAAATGTTGTGTATATTTTAGATATTAGGTTCCTCAAGTTTTCTTAGGGTTATTTATTAAAAAGTATTTAAAATAAGTTTATGGAGAGAAAAGTGTGATATTACATTTTACAATCCTTTTGGAATAATATTTATATAATTAACAAAGAAGTAACATCTACTTTTCTTTAAGAAAATCTATGGAATATATATTTTTAAATATATAATTTTATTTTAATATACAATTTCCATAACAAAATCTTTTCTTATAATTTAATATTCCCTCTCCAAGCATGGCAGGCCTTGCCAAAACCTTTCACTGAATATCCAAAAACACTCAAACATTGCTGAATTTTGACTATCGAGGGCCTTCTGCTATCACTCAAGTTATTATCCTGTTTCAAGGGGACTCCAATCATCGTACTCTGAAGATATCGAAGCACTCTGGACTAAGACCCAGTAACTAAACCGAAGACAAATATCATACACTTATGTATATGCATGTAAGCACGAGGGGATCTCTGGACGAACTCACTCATCCACTATTCATATGCAGTCCAGCGGCACTCGTGTTGCGAGAGTGTGTCTGCCGGTTTGTTTGTTTGTTTATTTGTTCGTTTTGTTTGTTTGTGTTGTTTGTTTGTTTGCTGAACGAGTGGGCGAGTGCGAATGCGAATGCGAATGCAGGCGGAGGCGTTTGCGTAAATGAATGATCCCAGTCGAGTCGAACAGCAGAGCGGGTCTTGAGTCTACACGGGGGAAATAGTATGAATCTAGTGATTATTTATTCATTAAATATATTCCAAAAATATAAACAAATTCTTCATTAAATATTCATGATAAATTTTAGCGGATATATAAGTTCAGCATTGACTTTTTGGTATTTTTATATTTTTACTTGATAAAAAAACTATGATTTCTTTATGAATCTTTTATATTTATTAAGTATTTCATTGAATCGATCGATTAATTATTAAATGTAGCGCAAAAACCTTAAAACTTGTAATAAATTGTACAGATATATTAAACTTTTGATACTTCATTTAATTATTAAATATTAAATTCAACACAAAAACCTATATTCTTGTAATAAATATTAAGTTTTTCATTTATTCTTTGCCATTTTTAACTATATTTTAATATTTCTGAACAATTAAAATTATAATTTTTCTATAGTGCATCATTCCCGTGCACGCATGGCTGCTATATAGCACTTGCCACGCCTCCCCCTTCGCCCCCTCTTGAATGCCAAGTGTGCTCGCCATGCATGCGTATGAGTAACGAGAGTGAGAGTGCGGGTGAGTGCGATGAAGTGGGTGGTCGAGGAGGTTGGCTGAAGAGGCGCGGTTATGGTGGGTGGTGCTGCTGCGATACCGTTTGGCCAGGAAAGGGGGGAAAAGCGGTAAGCGGAAAGTGGAAAGCGCGGGGCAACGTCAAGAGCCCTGGTGTTCAAGTGTTTGATGTATTACAAAATACGTATACGCAACCGCAGCCTACAATTACAATGCCAAGTGTCGGTTAGGTATATTTCTCACTCGCTTCCACTCTTTCTCTCTCTGTTTATAGCTCTCTCATGTCCGCTAAGTGAGTGAGTGAGTGTGTGTTGGGTGTATGTGTGTGTTTATACGAGGGAAATTCTTCAAAAGTTGATCATAAATTTGTTTACTAGGAGCTGCATTTTGTTTATATTTATTTTAAGAGTTTATGAGTTGTTGGAATCTGTCTAAACAAAAGGGAAATATTTATGGATATTATTTAATATATCTAAATTCATTATTATATTTGCTAAGAAAAATTATAAAAAAAAGGAAAGGAGAGAAACAAATTAAGGTATTATTCAGTTTGTCAAGGGAAATTAATATAAATCTTATTAAAGGTATAAACTTGCTGAATCAATACTTAATTCTTAATCAAAAATTTAATTATTTAAATAAAAGAATTCCAAAAAATTCCCTGCATAAACTTTGTCTCTGTAAAATGTGTGGCAAATGGAAAATAATTTGTGTTAAAGAGTGCATTTTATTAATACCAACGCTGGCTTCTCTTTGCTTTTGTTGCCAGCATATTGATAAATTATGGCATATAATTGGCCAAGACACCGGCTCGTCTGCCACTTTCACTCTTTCTATATTGAATTTACCATAAGTGGCCATTTATTTTGCATATTTGCGTTGAGTGGCACACTTCAAAGTTGACTCTTCTGCTGTTGTTGTTTGTTTGCTTGTGTTTTTTCCTGTAGCTACTTTATGGTTATTGTTTCTCCATTGGACTCTCTGCTGGCACTCTGCGTCGTTTCAGTTCAATTTATGGGTTTATTGAACAGCCATGTGCGTGAGTGTTGGTGAGTGTGCCTTTAATTGGCACTTCTTGGCGCATGTCATCAGCTGTTGTTAATGTTAATTGAGGCAGTCAACCATTCGAATGGCGAAATGCATGCAAATAATCGCAGAGCCAGTGTATTAGAACAGTCGTTGCCGCTATAATTGCAACACAATTTGCATAAACATTTCGCCACAGCCTGAGAAAACCATCCTGCGGCGCGGCATCCAGTGACTGTGACTGTGGCGGGGACTGTGACGGCTATGGTGGGTCCCTTTAAATGGGCGGCGTGTGCCCAATTAACGCAAATTGCAAATGCAAAGCGCCACCATATTCGTTTTTGTTTACAGTAAAGGATGGATAAAAGGAACGGGAAAATGTAGTACATTTTAAATTAATATTTTTGATAATAACCAACTTTTTAGATTGTTTTCTTTGTGAAAATGGTTTTAAATGTTTTATTAAGAAGTAAATCTTCTAAATATCAGTGTGTCCACTCCTTTAGAGCCTTCACTGTAGCTTGCTGTATATGTTTGCTGGTTTATTGCCAGGCGCCAAACGCGCCTGTTTGCCTTAGATAACGGGTTCTGGAACCATGTTGCAGTGCCGGCACCATGCAGCGAAGGGAATGAAATTGGGAAATAAGAGGAGGGGGAGGAGGAGAAGGAAGCGGAGGAGGAAGAGTAGAAGGAGGAGCAGCAGAAATAGAAGGAGGATGAGTAGGTGTAGTAGGCGTAGCCGTAACAACTTCCTGTCGCCGGGGCGGCATACAGTGCGTATGCTTAACTTGATTAGCGCCAATTAGTCGACAGTCGTCTCACAGAAAAGCCGCGAATTAGCGCGGATTTTGAGCTGTAAATAATCTATGCGTTTTTAAGCCCTTAGTCGGTTTAAGTCAAAGCATAAATTAGGAATTATCTAGATTTGTTTGGTGGGATTTCATTTTATAGTTCCATTTAGGGAAAGTAAATAGCACCTTGCTGAATATATATTAGTTAATATAAGTCTGAGCAGAAAGTAAATTACAGACCATGTTAATATGTTTTTAGAAATGCGGAAAATTCAAATATATTAATTTTAAAATTAATTCTTGTTGAATATATAAAGAAATTTGTGTTTTTGTGTAATTAAAAATATATGCAACACCTATTTAAATGATTAAATTATAATTTCCTTTATATTTATGTATTTTATTCTTCCAAAAATGATCACAAACCCTCAAGCTCTCTGTTTATATCAATAAAAAGTTAAGTTTAGTTAATAAAGCCTAATATCTTTCACCCTAAAGAATAGCCTTAGGCTGTTCCTTTCCCCCTCTAATACGCCTTGGTCAATTATGGCTAAAAAATACATCTGGCAGCTATAACAAACCGATTGTGTTGGCATAAAAAACCGATAAAATTTATCTTATAAATTCGTTCAATGAGCGAACTTTGCTTTCTCCTTGCCCTTGGCCAACTGACAATTCTCAGGCAACGCGATTAAAATTCGATAATAAAGAAGAAGGAAGCTTTGGGATAAAGGAATCCCTGGCAGCAGCGAGAACTTTGCCTTTCCCTCCTCCTGCCACCTTCCTCCCTTCTCCTTCCGCCTGTCGGCGCCCGCACAAAAGTTCTTAATCAAAATAACTTAATGATTATATTTGCTTGCAATTCCACAGTTGCTCACTCCTTTAACAAGTTTCCCTTCTGCTCCGCTCTTTTCCAGGACTCGTCCCAAACTGGGCTAAAGCCGGACCCAAAAACCAATTCGACGCCGACGCCGACGCCAATTTTAACTACTGTTGGTGGCGCCAGCAGCGAATAGCGAATAATTGAATCATAAAGGACGCAAGGACGCGGACGGGCCACCGATTCGGAGCTGCCAGGCAGACGGCAGACGGGAGACGACGGCGGAGGATCAACAAAGCCGAGCAAATAATTGCTGTATAGTGTGCACGGAACGAGGTTCACAAAACTCCACCAGTAGTTCCACCGACGGGGGAGTGGTGGTGGGGATCCCAACATTTGCAAAGGAGTCGGCTGCAGGGAAATGACAGCCGTCCTGCTTTAATTAAAGCCGGGGCGTGGGCGTGCGGGTGTGGGCGTGGCGCCGCCGAAAGTGTGCTCTGCAATAAAACGGAGGAAATTGAAACGCAATGTGGCTGATGCCGCGGACCGTGGACAACGCAACAAAGTGGACGAAATTGCTTTTGAAAGAGCACGGCCAGCTAGGCAGCACCACCACCACCAGGCAGGCATTAATTTATGATTAAATTCACCTGAACACTCGCCTTACACCGAGTGAAATATTACACTAAAAACCAAGCAAAGTTTTAAGTATACTGGAAGGAGTAAAAGAAGGAGTAGGAGCAGGCGAAGGAGCAGGAGCAGCAGCAGGAGAAGGTGTCATCATCTTGTGCAAGTCGGTTTTGCGTGCCGCAGGCATTCCAACAGCCACACATGAACACGTCGCTGTGACAGAAGGAGGGACGAGGAGGGACGGCCAAGTCGGGACCCCAGCGACGCAGCATAATTTCGTCAACTGCAGCCAGGGTGAGCTGTCGGCGGCAGAGCGCACAACCCACCATTCCCCGGGACCCAATCCAAAACCAGCCCACATCATCATCAGCAGCAGTAGCAGCAGCAGCAGCAGAAACAGTAGCAGGAAAGGCACAGCCGCTGTCACATTCAGCAACTGTTGTCATCTAGGAAAAGGATCACAAACAGGACACAGGAGCAGTAGCAGCACCAGGAACCAACTCAAAACCCATTTCCTAGGACCGCGCCCCAATGAATCTGCTGTGCTGCTGTTGTTGCAGTAACATGGCACCAAACCAGCGCGTCACACGCAAATGGGAACTGTTTGCCGGACGCAATAAATTCTACTGCGATGGATTGCTAATGTCCGCACCGCACACAGGCGTCTTCTACTTGACGTGCATCCTGATTACCGGCACCAGTGCGCTCTTCTTTGCCTTCGAGTGAGTATAATGCCACTGTGCTCATTTCAAGCGATTGTCCAGGCTTACACTGGTCAAATAATAGGGGGAGTTTGGTGTTTAAAGTTGCTTTAATTGCATTTATTTTTATATAACTTTTATTATTGGTTTTGGAGTTTAATTTACATTTATTTACTTAGTTTCAGTGCTTAA
>JAEIIJ010012546.1:0-25536 GCA_018904815.1 Drosophila ogumai | reverse complement strand
TGGGTCTTAATCGCTAACAGATGCGTTCCTATCTATAACCGTGTTCATGTTTGAACATTCAGAGATCATAAACACAGCTTATAGGATATATTATTATGGAAAATAGTTTAGCACTAAAATATTTGGATATTTTATTAAAAACTAAATGCAAATCAAAATTGAAAAAGCAATTCGAACATCTGTTATATCTATTAATTTTATCTTTTATTTTATATAAACTATTATTGTATATATATCATAGTTTTCTAGGCAATCTCTAGACCCCTTGAATTTATACTTACCAAGTATACTATATTGGTATAAGTTTATGAACTCTTTCCTGTTTATATAACTCTTTAATAAGTAATATTTAAAATATTTTTAAAAAGGTTTAAAACTCGTAAGCAACTTTTAAACTATTTTTCATTTCTTTTATGATGTCTTTCCTGTTAAAATAGTTCTTAACTATAAAATACTTAAATTATAAATAAGTTTATAAATCTCAAAGAAACATTACCTAAATATACCCTCCTTTCTCTTTCTTTACCCTTTTTATTATTCACTGATTGAACTGTTGTATTTCACTTTTCTCACTTCTATTTCCTCTTCAATTCCCCCAAAATTCACCCACACGCACACAATTGCTGTTCAATCCCCTTGCACATACTTAAGCGGTTTTCACCTTTTCAACTCTCTTAAGGATTCATTGGCCTTAAAGTGGCCTCCTTAAAGGCATGGCAGCGCCAACAATCCGTGATGGTTAAATGGAGCCGAACAGTTGCAACTGCAACGCATTTGAGCCACCCACAACAACGCCTTTGGGGCGAATGGAGCCAAGGGCAGCCGAGTGCTTTATTTTAGAGAATTTAGTGGCAGCAACTACACAGGCAGAGGCGGTGAGTGCAACAATTTCTGCAATTCTCTATGGCTGCTACAACTACTACTAGTACGTAACGGTCAAGAAGCGGCTGCCGGGCAGCGAGAGCAAAAATGCCAAAGTTGTTAATTTTTACGTAATGGGAAAAGTTTTTAATCTGCGCTGGCCGTCTACTAAACTAAACAAAAGCCCCGAAACACACACACGCCAGAGCGAACCAATAAAATCAGGCTTTATGGTAACGCCGGTCAGCTAAATAAAACCTCAAATAGAGCTGTGTGTAAACCAAAGCGAGATTCCGTTGCTATTTCAGGAACAAATCTGGTTGGTTGAAAATAAAAATTACATTTTTGCGGCCAAATTTAGCCATTTACAATTAACTAACCCGAGTGGAGGCGAAAACTAATTTAGCCGGCGACCTCATTATTAGTTATGCGACCCCAAAAATTCGATTGACCCGGCCATAAATGTGTAGTTGTTGCTGCTGTTGTCATCAATAAGTGATAAATTCCAGACAAATTTGTCAAAATTAACTGTCACAACATTTACAAAATTGTGGTTGCCACAGTTTGTTGCAGCTTTTGGCTGCCAGCCAGCAACATGTTGCCCTCGCATAAAATGTTGCTGCGAGGAAGCAACATGTGGTGGCTATGCCTCGTTGATCGCCTGACAAATGAGCAACGAATAATGGCTTTGTAATTTGTACAGCCCTTATTGTTGGCAACAGTTCATTCACTCTTAATTTGTACCTTAAAAGAGAAAGATTTCTTTAAGGGAAAACAAATTAAATAAGTTAGGAGGGAACCTAAGGCTTGTGACAGTGTTTTTCACGATGAACAGGGATTAGGTTTGTGGCAAGTTTATGGTAATTAAGGAAGGGAGTTCGAGTGAGTCTTAGTTTGTCCGCTTTGGGTTTTTACTCGTTATCTCAACTCGCTAGTACTACTAGCACTTATAACACGTCGTTTTGATTTATTTCGCTCACCTTGTCTTTGTTTTTGAGTGTCTTTCATTTGAGTTTTCTAACTCGTTGTCTTTACTTGTCCTTACTCGTCAGCATTACCACCATTCGTTACTCGTTCTTCTGATCATTCATCGTAATTACTTTTTTCCGTAGTAATAGATACATGTTTTTGTTCTTACCCGCTGTTTTCACCCCTTGCTTTTACCCATTTTCTTCACTCGTTGTTTTTACTCGTCAGCATTACTCGCTTTACCCGTTTTGATAGCTCGTCTTGAAGAATCTTGTCATATCTTTATGAAACTCAATATATGAATGTATTTTCCTACAATATTTGTTCCACTTAATAGACAACATTTTGATTGTTTCCTTATTAGGCTGTACCTTTATTTAACGAATGGCAATAATGTCAAAAATGTTTACAATAACATGTACTCCCATTTGTAATCCCACGATATTTGTTGCTCTAAAGCGTCATTAGCAACCCCCAACGAAGAAGAAAAAAACATTTCAGCCCGAATTTCCGGCAACTTTATATGACAGCAGCAATGGCAACACATATCAGCCACAAAAACTAATCAGCACGCACTGTTGAGCTCAGTTCGAGTTTTGGGTTTGAGTTTCCCTTTTTTATTTGAAAACTTCTTGAGAGCATAAATTTCAATCCCGCGAGATATTTTCGCCAGCTGCAAAGTTGGCCAACAACAGCTCGGAATTAAGCTGTGACAGTGCCGCCGTGGCCATCACTTGCCTTAGTTCCAGCTCCAGCTCTAGCTCCCGGCTCTGACTCTGAGACTGAAGTTCCAGTTCTCCGGAGTGCAGAGATCTTCCTAGCCATGACTTGGCCCCATGGCGAGCATAGCTGGCAAAGTATTAAAAGTGTCCAAATGATGATTGTTTCGGTTATGGCCAAGCCCCCGGTTTCACGCCCGGCTAAGTCCTTCGAGTGCTTGGGGAATTGTGCTGTCTGCGGCGGCTCCTTGACAAATGTCTTCCGTCTGGCCACCAACTGGCTTGACTTCTGGCCGGGACCTGGATTTATTTCAATTTGCTGCAAATCCCGCCAGTTAAAGCCGGCGAAGGCGCCAAAGGCTTTGCACTCTCACTCATTGTCTGGTAATTACTTTACCATATCGATTTTCAGGTCGCAGGCCAAGGAAGTGCAGTCCGGAAGACTTGTTAATCATGCACAATGCAGCGTTGCAACAATTGCTACAAGGAACGAGACACGAGGGTTGCCAGAAGAGTATTTAAAAATCGAAGTGCTGAATTGTTATAATTATTGAGGGGAAATGAAAATATTGCTAAAAAATCTATTTATTTTTTTCATGTGACTAATTTTTCAATCAATTTTTTAACTGGAAATAGTTGAATATTTTATGGGAATAAATTTTTTTATTTATATTTCAAAGTAATTTGTATATTCTTTATATTATATGTATTTTCTATTTATTTTTTATATTGATTATTATAGTTTTAGTTTTTTAGTCCTTTCCACTACTTCTACACTTTCCAATTTTCCACAATTTATTTGTATTAATTTATAAACGTTTAAATAAAACGACTACCGACTACCTTAAATTCCTGAATATATGCATGTTATTTATTATTTAACCCAAAAATTGGTTTATATTTCCAGCTCGTAAAAAAATATTTAAAGAATTTTTTGAGGCTAACAATTTTGGATGGGGGAGCGGGTGTAACTACCCGGGCTAGGGAGTTCGCCGGCATCAGAGACACAAAAACCCGCGGAAAGCAATTATGCTTAAATTAAAACTCATTCATTTGTGGGCAGGAAGGGGACGGAAAAAATGGCTGAATCCATAAGAGAATCGTTTGTTAAGCGAGTAATATATACAAACGCAGATGAATGATAAATATATGGGTGTGTGTATGCATGTTGTGAAAATGAAAATTCAATGCCAATGCCCAAATAAGTGAAAAATTTATGCAATTCCTTTATTTTGTACAAGGGGACTCGCATTTCCCCCGACTTGCGTTTAATTTTTTAAAAATTCTACGAATGCTGCGGCTTGTTCCGCTATTTGTTCTTGGATTTCCCCCCCCCCCCCCCAACCCTTGTACCCCAACGAAATGAGTTCGGAAAAGGACTCTTTGCCGAGCGGCAGAAATCAATGACTATGAAATGTGTACTGTGCTTGGCTTGCACGGCGTATGCTTGATTTGTCGCACATTACGCATACGCAATGACTTGCCGATTGCAGCCAATTAGATGCTGAAAAGATGCCTTAAAGTTTTCAGTTACCCGAGACTACGGCGACGACGACAAGGACTACGTATCATACACAGAATTTTGATTTGAAGTCGGTGAGGACGGGGGGGACGGGCCAGCATTCCGTTCGCCTTTGTATTTTGTTTGGGGTTTTCTGTTTGTTCTCTGCCACTCCCACTTATGCTCTCCCTCCTTTTATTCTATTCTTTATTATGCAGTAAACTTTCTCGGCGGCAGCGCAAAGTTTTCCTCAAAAACGAAAAGAAAAAAGGAAAATAATTTGTGAAAAAAAGAAAGTTTTTTGGCGACCATATCCAGGAGGGAGTACGTGACGGGTACCTAAGACTAAATTCAATTTCATTGTGCTCGAAAGGGGCTTGAGCCGGGAGCCGGGAGCCTGTAACTGTAATGCATACGCCGTTGCCGGGTTACGTAAGCCTGCTGAGCCTGCTGGAATTGAGTCAAGAAATTGTCCTAATTAAGACCGGTCAAAGGTAGTCTCCCACAGCTGCAGTTCCAGTTCCCATTTTCCTCCATTCAACTGATTTCCTGCATAAATACGGCATTAATACCACAGGGTCATGCTGACATCCTCGTCCTGGGGGCGGACTTATGACCATCATAACTCAGCCGAGCCAAGTTCTCCATCTTCATCGCGGTCTAAGCTGCACTTTGCCACATTCTTTTCCCCGTATTTTCAGTACATTTTTCTCAACATTTTTATGGCCTTGTCAGGCGAGACTTGTTTGTTGCTGTTGAACTATTTAATAATGTTGGCCACCGCGTTATGCCCATTCCCGCATTCCCCCACTGTCCTGTTCCAGGTAGGTAGGTACAACAATGGAACAGGGTCTGCCACCTTTCCGAGGGAGGCCAAAGTTCATTTGCAAGTGTCTGGCTGGTTGGTAACTTTAAGGTGCATCAGGGGTATATTTGTACACTTTTTGTAAAGGTTATACATTTTAAAAATTCGATATAAATTAGATATAACAATATATACGTATAGGTTATAGTCATGAAACATTTTACTGCTAAATTTTAGACAACTTTTAAACTGGTTTCACTGCGTATTACATTTTTATTTTATATATTCTAAAACCACAATTTTCCAATTAAAAATTTACTGCATTTGTATTTGTAATATTTTTAATAATAGTACTATTTAATAAACAACAAAAATAAGATGACCTAAAACTCCTCTTAGCAATACATTTTTGTCTTTTCAAGACTCTTATTGTATAGGGTACACCGTCTGTCTTTTTCTACCATTTTAGGCGAAGCATTTTTTCCCGGCAGGAGCCTCTTTACAGGAGCGCATCCAAACTGCAATCCACTTTTGCACTTAGCAAGGATAACGTGCGGCTTTTTGTCAGGAAAAGGACCATGAAGACCGAAAAGGGGAAAGGCATGACAACGGAGACAAAGGATGACTACAGGTTGTCGCAAATATCACACCAACTTGTCATGTCCAAACAGTTGATGGTTGTGTCAGGTTGTTCCGAAAAAAAACAAGAAAACTTGCAGAACACTCGACAAAAAACTAAAATAAGGACTTTTTTATTTAGTAAAATGAAAGCTACACTAAGAAAACGATTAAGGAGTTAAAATAAAAAGCTTGCTAATTGCCAAGAACTAGACTTGACCATTAAAATAAATAGACTTTACCTTCCAAAAATAAAGGAAACAGTTCCATTTTAACTAAAGTATCTTAAAGATACTATCTGAAAGTCATATTTCATATTTTTCAGTGTGTGATTTTTAAGAAAACTCCTTTTATAATGTCCGAAATTAGATGGATGGGCATTAAGTAAATTTCAATGATTTCTATGATAGCTCATATCAGTTTGGCTTTTGGCCATTTGCCATTTTGCCACTAACAAGCGCCTGCTAATTGCACAGCCACACACACAGGCACATTCACAGACACACACACACTGGGCCATAATGAGGCGGTGGCCACAAAAGCAAAGCCAGGAAAGATGGGCTGGGGCTGGGGCTGGGGATGAGGATGAAGTAACGGTGGCCCAGGACTCCGCAAGGACTAATGGCTCTCCGCTTCCGATGCCGCATCAGTGCAGTGCGCAGCACAAAAATTTGCAGCTTCTTTCGGCGTTGGCAAAAATTTAATTTAGAGCCAAAAACGTAACGCAGTCTGCGGCCCCAACCCGCTCCCCTTTGCTATCCTCTCACCCTGCTGCACATTGGACTGCTGCATCCTGGACCTAAAGGATCCCAAAATGGGTCCCAGACTGCCACGCCCCGTACCGCTTGCCTTGCCGCTCTGCCGACAACGTAATTTATGGCATTCCAGGACGGCCTTTGGACACTGTAACCGCATTTCTTGTTGCCACGACTCCGGCTGCAGCTCCTGCACCGGCTCCAGCTCCAGCTCCAGGTTCTGCTCCTGCTCTGACTCCGCAGTAGAGATCCTGCCCCCAGACTCGGTCCGTTGCCGTTACCATTGCCGTGTTTAGAGTTGTCCAGCGCCCAATCGTCGGTAATGGCCAAGCCGGGCCAGGATCTAGGGGTAAAGTCAGGCGGGGTTGGAAGCAAACATGGGTTTGGGTAAAAATCCCCCTTCCCCCAACCCCAAAAAAAAAATGCTGTGAAATTAAAAAAATGTGCTGGCAAAAATTAACGAAAATGGGCTAAGGATTTCACCGCCAGAAAACCACCCACCAACCAGTCGAGGTGATTTAGGGGGCAAGGGGTAACTTTTATCGCTTCCAGCGTACAAATGAAAATGTTCCTCATAAATGAGAAATTGATATTAAAGGTGCCAAGTGCGTGACTTTGATAAGGAATTTAAAACATTTGCAATGGCCAGAAATTAAGGGAATTAAATCTAGGAACTATATAAGATCTCATGGTTAAATATATATTTATATTAAGAAACTAGCAAACATTAACTTGGCTTGCAGGATAAGGAATTAACTTATTATTCCAAGGCATTAAGACCTTATAAAATGTTTATCTCTTAGTGAAGGAAATGGCAAATAAACTGATTTTTTCTAAGTCTTCAGATATTTGTAAAGTACAATAGTTTATAGTAGAAACTTTATACACTTTACCCCAGGGGTTTTATAACTTTTATTGTTGGCCAAAAACCATAAGCTAAAGATAATTGCGAAAAATTTGAAAACAAAATCAAAAACTAAGTACTTTTGCCACTTTAATTGGCAAAATGCAGTTGGGGAATCCAAATCAAATCGTCCCTTCCAAGAGCCCCCAACGAAACAATTCCAATTAAATGCGACGTAAAGCACAAAGGAGCCGCAGGAGGTGGTCAGCGCCAAGAAGGGCTGAGTAGTTAAAGGCCTGGTCCCAGGAATGGGCCAAACATTTCGCACCTCAAGTTCATAATTATGTGCATTTGATTTTTGCTCACGGAACAAACAAAAGTTTTCCACCGGACACTCCTTTCACCTGGCAGCACTCATCTCGCCCCATTCAGCTTTTCGCAAATGGAGAAAAAGTTTAAATGTTTATTTAGTTGTTTATTTGTTTGCTGAGCTTTGCTCAAACTATTTGTTGTTTAACTGACTGAGCAGAATTTTTGCCCCGACTGTATTTATTTTTCTCCCTTCACTCTATCCACCCCTTTTTTCACCCAGCATTTTCCCTAATTTTCATCTATCTCTTCTGGGTTTTTTCGTGGCTTATTTGTTGCTGTGCAGCAAAGCAAAAACTAATTTTGAAGTCAATTAGAAATGTTTTTAAATTTTTTTTCCCAGCTAATGTTGCCAAGTGGTCAAAGGGAAAAAAGCCTGGCCAAGTGGCTGGAATGACTTCACAGATTTAACTAGCGGATAATGAGGCTTATCTTTCGGATCAGCGATCAAAGGAATATAATATATGACTTGGGTCTAAACAAATGAATTTGATTTGCAAAATTACAAGCTGAACACAAAATTAACAAGGGTGGCTGTACATTTTTGAACATTTACCAAATAATTATAATAGATTTAAAAGGGTAATAAATCAAATTAAAAGATCCGAAATGAACCAAGTTATTTATTGGCAACAATCAGATAATAAACATAATATAAAAAAAAAATAAATGTCTTACAGTTTCTTTCGACAGAAAACATGAATAATTTTCATCTTAGCCCAGATAAATCTGCCTTTATATATAAATTCTATACACACATTTATTTCCTGATTTAAATACCATATTTCATATTTCTTTTAATCTCTCAAATGCTTGTATCTCCGATCAGTGTTAAGTGAAACATATGACTACTCGGTATTTTCGCTCTCGCTTTATAAAGCTTATATTTGATGTATTATATAGCTCTGCTCGCTCGCCTTATTTCCCGTGCTTATTGTCGATTTCCCGGCAGCCGCCTGCTCTAACGGTATCTCTTTCCGCACACTTTTCCGCAATATTTGCCGAGTTTTCAGCGATTTATGATCCAAGAGTGGCGCGTTCCCAGCCGGCAATTGCAACGGATATCAAAATTTTGCTCTGAACTCATTTTAGCCACACATCGTGAGGGTTTCGGGAGGGATAGGAATGGGTATGGGATTGGGCTAAGTCCGGGGAGCTAGGACTGGTCCAATGCTTATGCCACTGCCTCATGATATGGCACGTGTCGTACTACATATTCTGTTTTTTTTGCGAAACGCTTTTTATTTCGTGTGTCTGACTTGCCAAAGTCGCTGCAATCCGGCGTGCTTATGTTTCACTTTTCACAACATAAATCCCCCGTAGAAGCTCGCAGAGCTGAAGCCACAGTTCAGGCATGGGACCTACATACACATAGAGAAATGTGTAGTTTAAATAGGAGAAAGCCTGGAAAATCTTGTGATATAATAGTCTTAAGTTAGAGAAAACAATATGAATGCTAATTATTCATACTTTTTTATAGAAAACTTAAGGCTTTATTTGTTTCATGTTTTATAACTGAAATTAAATAAAATATTCAATGAATAATTTATTTACTCTTTTGACTTTTCTTAGTAACAATTATTTTCCTTCCAAAAAATCACTTGGGAATTATAGCAGATAATGGAAAATTACTAACTAACAATTATCATTCTTCTTTTTAGATTTTTTTACCTAAGAATTATTTGCTCCAAGTGCATTTATAACTTCTCTAGCTGAGATGCTACCAACTCGAGACAAACTTCAGCTTGCTGAGCTATTTATTTAGATACTCGGGAGCCAAGCTCCACTTCCCCCTCAGTGGCTTTGAGCCACTGTAAAGGAATCTGAGCCATGCATTATCCTTATTATTGCTGACTGACTGGCAGGTGGGGCAAAGGCTTACGATGGCTTCTGCTCGGCTAGCAGATAAATATGATATGCCGACTCAAACGACAAAATCATGAGTTTTGAATTTCCTCTCGGCTCCTGCTGAGTTAACCCCTCCTCAAGCCCACCCACACCTCTCACCAATCCAGGACTAAAGTATTATTTAATTTTTGCCCCACCACTTTCCTTTCCTTTGAGTATTTTCTATTTTTTTGTGTACACATTTTTTTCCTTTCATATTTACAGAGTAATGGCCGCGCGGCCATATTAAAAATATTCTATATACATATTTAAGTGCATCTAGACTTGGTTGGTCAGCCAGGGGGAGAGAGGGGAAGGGCAAGGGGAAGAGCGGCACAACGTCAGAAACTTTGGAAATTATTACTTTGCTTTGTTTTGTTGTTGCCAGTCGACTGACTGCCCCTAGCCATGGCTTTGGTACTGAAAAAAAACACCGCTGCCCTACAGGCCAAATAAGGCCAAGTCCTTGAGCACCTGGCAAAGAATTATATATTTTTATATACAAATTTTAAATTGCAATGAGATAACAAAAATTTCACAGAAATACAAGAGAGTTGCAGCTTCAACTTCGATATTTAAACAGAAAAAATACTGTAATAATAATACTCATATAATATATAAATAAATGTATACAAATTTTAATTACTAGATATTTTAAAATTTTTTTTAATATTAATTTATTTAGCATTTATAGTCCTTCAACTAGCAAATGAGCCTTTATTATATTAAATTAAAGGTAAGGCTTTTTTTTAGGATATGATTTTCCCATCTTTTATAAATAAATAAAAATCTGATATAATATTTCTAGTCCCGTTTTTAGTATTTAAATATATTTTTAATTTCTAAAGAAAATAGAAACCTAATCCATTTACCAAGTTACCTTTGAACTTACCCAAAACCTCAAAATCTTAAGCAATTTTTGTGCCGTAGCTCAGTCTAAGAGTCTGCTAGGGAAAACCTAGGTCCTAGCTCCTAGCCACCACTCCCCATAACAGCTCATCCAGAACCCCAACTCCTCCGACTGCTATCCATTTCTGTGGCCTGCATTTCTACTTTTGCTCATTAATAACGTACCAAAATAGGAAAATAAGATACTCGGCTGGCAAAGCCAAGGCGGAGCAACCAAGTTGCAACAGCCACCACCACGGTGGCGAGTGGCAGCAAATAAGTAACAACTATACTGTATATATACGTAGATACAGCCAGCAACTGGCCGCAAAAAGTTGAGCGGAGGAGAACCAAGTCAAAATTGAATTATGAATATTTAAAATGTGTTTAAGCATTGCGGCCAAGGCGGCGGCCACATCTCATCTTCATCTTGAGGCCGACCGTGATGAAAATCCAATATAGATGGGGTTATAAAAGCCACATTTATATGCCAAAGGCCTTTACAACTGGAACTGGAACTATCTTGGCTTAGAAAATAATTCTAGACTCTGTTAAGAAAGACTTTTGTCCGAAGAAACTCTTGAATTCTACTTTAATGCTCTAATTGGGGGTATTTTGGCATTTGAATATATTTTTTGCTTAACCATTTTATAGTTTGTATTTCTTTGTTAAAAGTTTTCTATATATTTTACAAGAGAAAATATTATTTAAAAATATATATATGGGCAGCGAAATCTGCTAAAAATTCAACACCGAAGCAATTAATACGAAATTCGCCGGAAAAGTATGCTCTAAAAAATGCTCAAGCAGAGCAAACAACATGCAAGGCAAAGGACAAGGCTCACGGCTCAGGACTCGGGGCTTAGTCGGCCGGCTGCTGGCCAAGTAAATGTCAAGTTGGCATAAATAATTCACCATTGCAGGCAGGCAGCAGCATCAGCCGCTGTGGCAACATCATCAACATGCACAAACACACGTGGCAGGCTGCATTGTCCTTGCAGCATGCCTCATAAATTCGAGCAAATGTCTGTCACTCGCACACTCACTCACTCACTCAGTCAGTTAGTCATTCAGTCAGTCAGTGAGTCATTCAGGCAGTGAGTCAGGTCCGCTCGAGGTGAAAATCTTTGCACTAATGGCGCTGTTTTACATAATTGCCGTGACATTGTACAAATTTATTCAACTGCGAGCTGCAACCTGCAGCCAGCAGACTACCTGTGTGTGGCATGTGTGACCTCGAAACGGGATTGAAGGATATATGCGAACTCAAGATACTCTGGGAAAAAAAAACAATACATTCAAAGATAGTTTTGCTTTGATTTTAGGTAAAAATGTAATGGAAAATAAAAAAAAATAAAGCAGAAATATTAATATTATTTAAAAGTTTAAAAGAAAAGCTAAGAATAAGAAAAATAAATGACCAAATAGATGCCCAAATAGCTGAAAAAAGTCATAAAAGTATTTACTAGAAATTTAGCCCTTGAAATATATACCAAAATCCTTGGCATATTCAACTAAAATCCCTTTGAAAAGGACATTCCCATCTGACATCCACATCATATAGACACTCCCCCGTGCCTCAGACACACTAACTGACTTTGGACTTATGCAATACGGGACCCTTAAAGAGGACGCAGTAAGGACAGCAAATAGAGGACGCAACATGCTAGTATCAAGGATGAATTGCTTACTGCAACTCTGCCTGTCCTGCTCCTCTCGGGCGCACCTTTGACCCTTGTGTCATTGTTAAACAATGAAAATACAGCAATAGCCGGCTGCATTCGTCTTTTGTTCTCTGTTAAAATATAATAAGTCAACAACAACACAAGGGCAAACAAACGGGCAGTGGCCGAGACACCAGGACACACCAGGACACTGGGACACAAAGCCGGAGAACGTAAATGCCGGGCCATGGTGACTTTCTGGCCCCCATTGCCTGACAGCACATAGATGCTGCATCATTGTCACCTTGAGCTTTGGGTTATTGGGTTTTCACACTCACTCGTCCAGGAATCTGTCACTTTTCCCCACCACCCTCCCCGTTGCACTTGCTGCCCTTAAGGATGCAGCAACAGCTGAGGATAAATTGCTAGCTGCAACCGGAAGTTGGTCATATGCTGCAAATGAGAGCGTTTATTGGGAGATCTTGGTAGCATGATTTATGGTTTATTTGAGGAATAAAGGAAGTGGTTAAGCAATTTATCATAATTTCAAAGTGTTGCGAGGAAGGCGTAAGTCAAAGGTATATTTACATTTTTATGAATGGCGAAGGTTTAAAAACAAAAACCAATAAATGTTTCTTATGGGACCTACATTTTATTGTTACCTGCGCATCCTCAAATTTCTCTTTTAAATTACACAGGACTTGCACAAAGTTGAAAAAGAAAATTGCCAATTATATATTTATATTTGAGCTCTCGAAATTACCCAGTCCTGCCCTCACTCGTATACTGTAGGTCATAGTTCAGGACAGAGGAGTGGGAGAAGGCACCTCTTCAGCTCTTCTCTTTTTCACAACACTCAGGGTCGAGTCCTTTTGCTGTTGTGTCCGTTGATACACACTGTGTTATATAACTAAGCAAACAACTTTGACTTTGAATTTCTTCTTGACCAACAACAACACACTGGCTAACACCCTCGTATCAAGCCATATCACTTGGCTTTGAAGGCAGCGTGGCCAAAGGCCAAGAGAGCACAAAAGTTGATAAATATTTGCTTTGTCAAAATATTTGTGCATACTTTCAGGAATCGGATGGACGAGGAGCATTGCAAAAATGGGGTACATTTTTGAGGGTGTGCAACAGTTTCATGCCTCTGTGGGGTTTAGTTTTAATTGTGGCAATGAGATAGTAGCAGCCACAGGAGACTCTGGTGGCTTTTGAGTCAAAGTTTTGACCTTACATGTTGAACTAGGATAGAGTCCATCCTTTTATAGGTTCTCTTAAATGTAACTCCCCTTTTTTAGTTCTCTTTAGCAGTTTCTTATACGGATATGACACCTTACTCATCCCTTATTCACCCCTTCATCACACCTTCTTCACCGCTTTTATCCACACTTTTCATTGCCATAAGCCATGTTTGTTATTAATGTGCCTCTGTGTGCGTGCCAAGAAACATGATCTGCCAGTCGTGTCTTCCATCGTGCGTCTCCTCTCCTTTCTTTCAACTAGCAGTTTTTAGCCAAACTACTTGACCATGCCATTTGACAGTAACCACCTTCCCCCCGGCCACCGCCACAGTGCCTCCTCAGTAGCGCGTATTTATTGTGCATGGCACATGCGGCGCTCGCATGTTACATTTTATGTTTGCCCAGACTTATTTGTGCGAGTTGGATGTGTGAGGTGGATGTACGAATGCAACTAACGCTATTTATGCTGCTGGCTGCACTGGGAGAAATAATTATTAAACGGGGAAATAGTAAGTGTAGGAAAAGCATTGAAAAAATTAAGATATAATTTTATGAGAGAATAAAATTAAACCTCTCTTTGAGTGCTGGTAAAGAGAAACTCTTTCGTTAAATATAGCTTGTACATTGCATGCAAAGCGTGGAAGAGGAATATGGTGCGCAATGGAGCAAAATTTGCTTTCTCACTTAAAAAAAGAGAGCGGTCTTCCAATTTGTGTTTTAACCATGTTTTACAGAGTTTAAAGATTCTGAGTCGCCCCGATACCCAAAAATAATTGTAAATTATGCAACAAATGAATCAAATTTTCGGCCAGTGCCCGCCGTCTGGTGATTCGTGGTGGTCGTGTGTGTTTAGTTTTCGGCCACGTGCTTCGCATAATAATAAGCGGCATTCGGGCCGCTGCAGTTGTGCTGGCAGGACCACAATACCACAAACGCCGCTCGCTGGATGCTCCTGCTGCAGGTTAAAAGCGCATTACAGCTGAACTTCATAAATTGCAATAGCAGCAGTAGTAGAAGCAGCAGCAGCAGCAGCAGTAGGGCTACAATGTTCACATGCCAAGCAGTTGGTTAAGGATTCCCAAAACACACCCCTCGCTCGTAGCAAATCCTCCTGCCATGCTCCTGACTGCGCCAGGACTCATTCTCATTGCGAATTCCAACTGAGGCTGAGTCTCAGGCCAAATGCAAATTCAGCTTACAAAGGACACGCTAAGGGACCCGGGAGCACATGTCAAAGGGCCATGACAAAAGCCAAAAGGTACCCAAAGCTCATTAGTCGAATCTGAATGAAGCGGGGCGGGAGACTACGAATATGGCCCGAAAGTGAGCGAATGGCATTAAGCATTAAAACAGTTGGCACAAATTGAGTTGAGTGCCACAAAGAGGGGGATTCAGAAAGGATCTAAACTGGTCTTCAAGTCAGGACATCACTCCTGGAAATAATAACAAAATTAAACCATAAATATTGTAATTGTAAAATTATTGTCAATATTCTTAAAAGACTTGCAACATGTACTAAAATAATCAGCAACCTGCCTAATTGGATATTTCCATAGAAGACAGGCTAAAACCAAACTGAATAGGCCTCCGATTTGAGAGCCAGGTAACCACGACAGCCGTCCATCATCGATTGAGTTGCAACAGGATCGGTTTCAATGATACGCATCCGACAGACACATGTTACCGCTCATAGGGAAGCAGGAACCGGAAGAGGACTAAAAACAAGAGCTGCATTCTCTGCGTTTAATTGACAGCATTTCCGCAACGAAACGACGAGGCCTCGGTCCCCTTATCGTCCTTCAATACTAGTACCATCTATTCAATGCTGAAAACAAAAGTCCGCCCCCTCCAGCCATTGAATTTATAATCAAGTTGACATTGAAAGCGGAGGTGGCCATGGAGGTGCCATCGGCGCCGGTAGAGTGTGCGTGCGGTTATATGATAATTAAAACTCGAACCCCCGAAAAGTGCGGCCAGAGGGCCTTTTGTTTATGCTAGTTCGCAACATTTTCTAGTCGAGAGCGCGCACAATTACGCAGGACAATGACACGCACTCACATGCATAATTGCGGGCTGATAGCGAGCAGTTTGTAAACTGCAGATTTGTTCCGACCATTTGGCATATTTCTGAAACCGAAACCGGCACCGTCACCGGAATCCGTAGCCGAATCTGAATTTGAATCTGAATTTGAATTTGAATTACCACCATCGGCCATCGGTTGCCAGCGATGCGCTAATTTGAAATGCCACAAAGGCATTTTGCAGCGTCGTCTGGCATCGGCCATTGATTGCAATTATTTTCAGGGCTAAATCCGCAGCGTCGGACGTAATTGCGACTCAATTGATACATTAACTGATTGGGCCGGCCGGGAATCGAATTAGAGTCGATTAGGCATTGAATCTTGGGAGGCGAATCAAAGTTGTGCAAGGTGTCCTTAAACATCTTGGGCTAGAGGAAAGAATTAGAGAGTACCGACTGTGCTATGCCCTAGTTTAACTGGATTACAGAGTTAAAAATTGGTTAATTTGGGGCTTTTCCTTGCCTCTTTTTGATTTGGAAAAACCTTAAAAATTAATGGTAAAGAACGGTAAAGGCATACTGATAATGTATCGTATATTTCAAAGTATAAATGAATTTGAGAAGTTTAATTATTAATTATTATTATATTGAAAGTTCTAAGGTTTTACGCAACACAACGTTTTATAATTTTTTTTATCTGTATTGATTTATTTAAATTTTATTTTTTGACAATTGTCATATACCCCATAATACCAGGAATATATACAGGTAAGAGCCCTGAACCGAAACCGTTGAAACCTCAAAAACCGAAACCAAAAATGCACTCTCCCACGCTCCATACTCACACAAGCACATTCGGTGAGCAGGACTTTCACACATGGCACTGTCGTTAATTCGCCGAAACACACACACACGACACAATCAACATCGGCACCGAAAATGAATTCAATTAATTAAATTAGTGTTCAGTCGCACACCAAATTGGAAAAGGTAATGGAAAAACTATAGTGAAAAAAGGGCTAACTGGACGGTCTAAAGTTCCTAAATAGGAGGAGGATAAAGTATGTGATCAGAAGTATAATATTTTTCAGCTTTCAATGAGCCTTTGAGTTGATTTCAAACTCTTGAAAATATACATATATGGTAAATACGTAAATATATTTCGATAATTCCCACACCCTTTTATATTTCAGTAAATTTATTGAAATTGCAAAATATTTATAGCTAACCTTGTAGACAAATTGGCAATCTTTAGCGATTTTGTTGGCCTTTTTATATTGTGCTCTTAAAAAACTGATTTATTTATAATTATTTTTATTCCTAAAAGCATTATACATAATAACTATATCGACGGCTGGCGACTTCTGAGTTGTTGCCTGAAATGGAAACGAATCAAGTCATATTTGTGGTTAATTAGACAATAAAAAAGGGTTTCCATTTACCTGCTCTACTTTGATTTTTGGTAGTAGTTCATTACTTGGCATATATCTTTTTAAAGCATCTTCGAATTCCTTTAAATCTTGAGGAATTCGGTTATCTTGGCCAGATATGTGACATATACCAACGACAAGCAGAGTGATTACAAGAAATATAATTGCGACTTTGGGCATTTTGAGTATGAGTTTCCTTGCAGATATTAACCGGAGAAAGTAGACTTCAGTACTGTCAACTTGGTATCAAAATTTCCCACAAAGTAAACTCTGTTGGCGTCGCAGGAAAGCTAAAGCTTATCACTCGACATTAAAAAATGTCAATAAACTGTCTAGCAGATCAGACAGCTATATATCACAATCAAAATGAGGAATGAGGCGTTTACCTCGCAGATTACATTTGTTTTCAATTTGTGCAAACTCACACATCAACTTGTAAAGGTAATTTTGGTTTATTATTTCCATAAATAAACATTTAAATAATTAATAAGACATTTATTTATAACTTGTTTATGCTCCTATAGTACCCCTTTCCCTATGGTTACAAACATTAAAACCGTTTATAATGCAGACAACTCAATTATTAACTTTCATGAATGGCCAACAGCCCTTACTTTTTTTGGTGTTTTAACTTTTATTTTTTAATTCGCTGCCTCTGGCATTTCTGCTTCGATTTTTCACTGCCGGCAAATTGTATTAAACGTATATAATTAAGTTGGCCCAACTGGAGGTAATAAATTATGACCCACCAACGACGACGACGACGGAAACTTTTTCCGATCGCCGCTGCCGCCGTTTTTCGTGGCGACAGACAAATCGAATTAGCGACAAATGTGTTCGTTTTTGTTGTTGTGTGTTAATGTTACCAATTTAAGCTCATTCCCGGCCCGATGAAGGGTTTAAATGGACGGCGGCAGGAACCCATGTTAAATGCTAATCCCTAACAGCTGTTCCATAAGTCAAGTGAGATGTCATGCGAGCAGCGGACCGAGAAAAAAAAAGGTTTTTATAGTCGACGTTCATCATGGCATGAATTACGGGGCGTCAAACTGTCAAGCACCCAGGGCCCCATCCACTTCAAGCAAGACAGATGAACTAGGACTCTTTTTAGGAGGGGGCCTCTACTATTTCCCGGTGACTATTGCTATTCATAAAAATTGCTCAATTCCGCTGGCGTTTGCTGGTTTACGCGGGCTTCCTTTTTTCTGTTTTTATTTCCGCCAGGCTTTGTTCCATTTTATCCCGAAAAACACCCCCGCCGGCAGAGATTTTTCATGCAAACAAGTGATATTTTTGTTGACAACCCACCGCTTCCCTCGAATGAAAAAAAAAACATATATACTACCCCCCAACATGTTAGGCAGCAGCCCAAGTGGGTTGAGTGGCTTGTTTATACTGCAGCAGGGCAGCCAAAAACACAGAAACTGCGCTTAAAACTGCCGCTAGTTTGTTTAAAAGAATTATGCCTAAAATTATGCGATGCCATGTGTGTAGGGCCAACGAAAATGTTCGACAAAAAAAGTGCCACAAAAATATTTGCACAGTTGGCAAAAATTTCACAGGCCATAAATTACTATTTGATTCAATTTTTGGCCCGCAAACATATGTCCTTATGTACCAAAAAGAATCCTAGTAAAATAATAACAATATTTAGTTGCAGCTGCAGCAACAATTTGTGCAACTGTTGCAATTTTGCACTTAATCTTTCCCCCAAAAACAACATAAAAAAGATTTAATTCTGGTAAACAGACAAGGTACCTTTCGAAATAAAACTAAAGTCAAATGAAATTCAAGGAAAATGAATATCAAAATGGCTTGGGGAAAAGGTAAAGTTCCACTTAAATATATACATTATTTATTAGTATTTATTAATCTTTGGCTTAGATACTAAGCCCAAACAAACATAAATTAATAAAATAATTAATGGAGCTACTGATGCATTTTAATGGGTTTCATATTATGATTATTACGGATTTTATTGCCCTTTTAAAAGGCTAAAATTTCAACCAAAAATGAATTACTGCTGACGGCAGGCACTTAACATCTTAAATAAGTTTTCGGCTGCCACATAAATTTGCAAAAGTGCATTCCTCACCTGAAGCGGCGGCGCCGCAATGTATGCAACAAGTTTATGCATCCGCACACGCAAGTTGATGCCGCCGAGAAGGCGATCCCATAAATTAAACTAGCTAAAACCGGAGACAGGGGGGGCAGGGCAAATGTCAAAAAACCAGAGGAAAAAGGCAGATGGCCAGAACAAACTCAGTCCGCAGAAGCCGCAAACATGGAAAGCCATCAAAAAAAAGAAGGCCCAGGGAAGGCACTGGAAAGTGGGACTCCCAGCGAGTGCAGCATCAACTAAGCACGTGTCAAGTGTGTGGCCCGAGTTTTAATTTGGCCAACGCACCCGCCAACATCCCACAACCTAAGCTACACTGGAAAAAAGTTGTATAACCAAGTTCCTATTTGTTTTAAAAAATATAAACTCTCTTTCTCTATAGTTTATATTTTTATTTAATTAATCTAGTTTTACTATTAATTTATCTCTGAATTACTAGTTTATTTGAGTGCATTTGCTGCAGGATCTCGATGTCTGACGCTGAGTAACTGTCAGGCCCGTTGGCTTCCTCATAGCTGGAGAGCCGCCTTGATGTCTGACAATGTCATCAGTTGCAGCTGACGCAGCAGTAGCAGGCTATAGCTATGGCAGATATAGCCCTGCCAGAGCGGCATTGGTAGAGGAATCCGCACCAAAAGCAGTAGCAGTTGCAGCAGAGTTGCACACGCATAGTTCGCTTTCTTTTTTTTTGGGGGGGGGGCTCTCTCTCTTAAATATCGTTGGTGTGAAATGCACAGGGTATTTGGGGGACTGATTGGCTTTAAAAAGCCACAAACGTAAAGAAACTTAAAAAACACAAAAAAAAACACATGTGGTACCAACCTGAGTAACTTTGTTAGCAAGAGAATTGATACTTTCTTATTAATAAAAATATATTCTTTGGTAATTCATTATCTTAATAAATAATTATTTTAGGTAACAAATTAAATCTTACTTCTCAAGAAAAAGAAACCTTGAACTTGATTCTATTATTAGCACTGCACTTGATTACATGGAGTTTGAAGCCATAATAAGTTGAAATTTCTAGTGTAAAGGTAACTTTTTTCCAAGGATACTTCGCCATTCTTTAACGCCTTTTCACATTACTTACTTTTGTGTGGCTGAGAGTGTGGTGTCTATGACAAGTGGACAAGTGGGTGTGACTTTCAGGCTCTTTCTGTTTGCTGGATGAAAACCCTGAAGGGGCAGATAAAGCGAGGCTCGCCTGGACGCTGTCAGTTAGCCAGTCAGTCAACCAGTCAGTCAGTCCCTCAGTCCTTCAGTCAGTTAGCAAGGACCCAACTGTGGAGGGGGACGAGCCCCTACTCCAACGACGACGACGTCATTTGCTGCGTGTTGAATTGTGTTTTCATTTGAGTTTTGTGCGGCGCTGATTGCCACATGCCTCAATGACATTTCATTTATTAAGTGGGCGAAGTCCAGGACGTACCCCCCATACCATTCCTCCCGGATTTTTGCAACTCAGCGCGTCAGCAATTAACTATGCAAGAACCCTGCTGACATCACCTGGTGTAAGCGATACACCGATGCCGAGATACCGATCGGAGGAGGGAGTGGTGTGAGCAAATCCTGAGAGTCATCATCGTCCTGCCGCCCGCCTTTGATTTGTTTTGCAGGAGTGCGCGAATGTGTTACTTATATCCGCTACAAAAGAGCATTTGCATATCAAATGAATTGTAACGAGCATGAAACTGGTAAAAATAACATCGGCTGCCGGGGAAAATAACATCCTTCAGTCCTTCACACCAAACCGATGCCGTTTCCCCTCGTCGATCCCCTTTAGCCAGCTGAAATATAAATGTTAATCCTGGCGGCGTCAATTGCAAAACGTTCAACGTTGTTGACAGCCAACGGATGTACACAGCCCAAGGTCCAGGTCCTGGAAAACAGGCACAGAATACAGGACCCAGGACGCAGGACACAGAAATCGGGCACAAAGTTTCAGGCCCAATAGCCTGTACAGAGAAACAAAAAGGAAATGTTTTTTAGATTTTTTAATAATAGTAAAAATATGATTTGCTAATTAACTGCTTATCTTGTGATTTTTGCATTAGGATAACTTTAAATTATATTATTTTGAGGACAGATATATTATTATAAATGTAAGAAAGTATAATTTTAAAATATTTCATAGATTTTAAAAGAAGAAAAACATGAACATACAAGTTGTATTAAAACATATTTAAACATATTTCTTTTATTGCCATAATTTCATTTACAAACTTCCACAATAAATTCAAATTATGAACTCATCCTTGTTATATATTTTCCCTCAGTGTACCAGCCTTGGTCCGGGGACAGTGTGTCAACGGGTTTTTAATTGATTTTCATGGCTGCAGTTTTTGATTGTGCTGATTGACGCATCAAATGAAGTGACTTCGTCCGTTCGAAAGGACGATCCGGATCCCGGACGGCTGAGGTCCACTCCCGCCTCCGGCCGTGTGTCTGATGTCTGGCCCATATCAGTGACGAGACAAACAGCAGAGAGCACAGGAGAAGGAGCAGGAGCTGCCATCCAGGGCCAACAGAGCCACACACATGCAGGCAGGCAGGCAGGCAGTAATTAAATTTGTCAGCCAGGACAAAACGTTCGCCACTTTTCGACCTACCAAGTGCTCAACGTGGCGTATGCGTGATGCGATGAGCTGCAAAGGAGCTTGTGTGTGAAGAGGGGAATGGCGGATGCCAATGCGAATGCGAATGCGAGAATGCGAATTGGGATCGCAATCGAGATGCTGTTGTTATTGCATTTTAATCACTGCATTCAGTAAACTCAGTGTATGTCCACACAGAGTCTCTCCTTTCTCCCTTTCTGAAGCTCCTTTTGCAAATATGAATAAATAAGTGACCGAAGACCGTGTGTATCAATGATTCCGGCGAATAAATAAATGAATGAATGCAGGCCTAATTGAATGAGTTTGTTTTTTATTCATTTTTCGTTTGACATTGGTCACTAATGAGCCTTCTGTGACGTCATTGCTGTTTGCAGTCCAAAGTCTTGAAGGTGAAAACCCCACAAAGAGAGAGACAGCGAAAGAGAAAATCTGTGAAATCGGAGACTCAATTTAAAAATCATTATGAGCGCACATTAAGCGTAAAAAATTAATGAGCAAGTTGCGTCAACAATGAGCTAGCAGCCAGGATATCCCCCCAGCCATGGATGGATGTGTCCTGTATGTGTGGGTGCAAGGTGCGTCCTCTGCTGACTGCATCATATCCTCCTGCTCCTGCTCTCTGTATAACCTGGCTTCAGTTTCATAATGGTGGGAAAAAAGACAAAAAAAAAAAAAGAAGTAGCAAGAAAATGAGGAAGGAAATCCTCGAACAGGAGCAACAAGGAGCTGCGGACGCCCCCGAAGGAGCAGCCTGCCGCTCTGCAAGGATGTCGACTTGAATGGCCGCAATGGCATTGAGTTTCGGTTAACGGTAATAGACGTGAGGCACTCGGCCAGATCCTTGGCAAAGGCACGACGAAAGCAGAGACCTCCATCAAAAAGGGGGAGGTAAATTCTAAAAAAAAAGCAAAGAAAATACTAAAAATAGAAGGAAAATCCCAGGAGCTGTAAAAACGAAGCAGAGAGACCTATCAGGAAGCTCTTGGTCTTCAGCAGGTATGGATTCAATTGGAAATATTAAAACACGAATTTTCCCCGAATTTTATAATGATTTATATATATTTTTATTTTGTTAAGTTTTTAGCTTCAAATTTCCATTGCCACACCTCTACCTACCCCCTGTTCCTAAGCCCCTGTCCAACTCCACGGGCACAAAGTCTACAACATCGTTTACTTTGCCTAACAATATTTACTTTGGCAACAAAAGTCACAGGCCCACCACACCCACATTCAACACCCACACCCCCCAAAGGACCAAAAAAGGTGGAAGTAACAATGGGAAGGGGACTCCTGCAGCCTGGCCCCCCTTTTGGCCACTCTCCTAACAACTCATTTGGCACTCATCAGTAGGTCAGGGCATTGCTAATGCGACATATCCTTGGAATCCAGCACGGGATCCGTTTAAATTGTTGAGCTTCCCTTCAGACGATGGGTTGGTCCTTCGTCTCCGGCTTATTCCGCATGCTCGTCACGTTGGCCGGCGCTGAAAGGAGACACCAAACGGGGGCCAGAAGTTTTTTCTGTGCGTGCCCGGACAGATTGTGCTTGTTGGGATCTGCTCTCCTCTCCGGATGAAAGTATAGCTGGGGTGCTGTGTGCGTGCGTGCCTTTGTGTGCTCCTTGTTGGTAATTACCTCAAGTTGGTCATTTGATGATGCGCAAATCCCGTCGAGCTGTGATTGCGGATGCAGGTGGAGTTATAGGGGGGATGGAAAACCATCCCCACAACGGTTGACAAAAGTTCGGCAACGGATTGAATCCACAGGTGTGTGCGGCCCCGAAGCTAATTGCCGTTAAGTGCCAGGGAAATCCTCAAGTGTTTGATATTTTTAATATAAATAATCCCCGGCGGTAAGGCGTTTAACCTGGGGTCCAAAGAGCTTTAAAGCCGGAGCTTTGGATGCACAGAGAAAAAGTATTTTTAGGATCCCTCTTGGAAACTATTTTAATTAAGGAGGAGTCTAACACAAAATCGTGTTGTTATGAAAATGTAGCATTCTTTCCAGCACAATTTTAGTAGATTTCGACCCATTTTTTCGGGTAATAGTGATATGTTTCGTAAAATATAAAGATCCTCCTTTGGGAAGGCTGCCTAAAATGATTTATATGTAAAATATATTTAAATACTCACTCCTTTCTTTCCTGTGTAGAGACCTTAGTACCGCTGTGAGCTGGTGCCAGGCCGCCGGGCGCTTTCCCACCGCATGGTCAAAGTGCTTTTGGTCGCATGGACCACTTAAGCCCGGCGCTTTGGTCATGCTGGCCAGCATCACGCCAACCCTTTTCGAAATCAACCGTTCCCCCTTCTCGAAAACCACCTTGCCAACTCATCACCGCCTGTTTGGGGTTCGCTTTTTCGGCGGCAGCACGTGCAGGTGAAACTCGTGTTGCTCCTGCTCCTGCTGCTGCTTCGGCTTCTGCTTCTGCTGCTGCTCCTGCTGCATCCCATCATCCCTGACATGGATGCGGACTAGCTGAAATGCAGCTAACGAACCGCAATTGCGGTCACATTTCATGAGAGCGCGCATGCCGCCCGCTGGACACTAAAACTCGCCCCGGGGCGGACACACGAATAGATGGCCAGTGCAGAGTCAGGGCCCACGGACACTGGACGACTGATTCAATTTGCAGCCAGCGACAGGCTTTTAGTGTACTAGTCCCCAGTGCACCACTGCACTCCCATACTCCTACCCACTCCCATTCCCATTTCGACCCCCTGTGTGGATATCATCAAAAATTAGCTTGTTTGGATGGGAACAGTTCAACGGGTTCTGGTGTTCCCAAACCCAAAAGCATTTTAAATGCATGTGCATGAACTTCCAGCAGAGTCGGGGTCGGGGAGTCCCAGGCCAAGTTCACACAAGAGCAACAGGTATATGACAGTCCAATTAACCTGACTGAATTTAAAATGAGCCCCAAATGAAGCACTGGCCAGCAAAGTAAGGATTGTCCGAATTAAGCGAAAGGTTGAAAACGGGAAGGAGAACGTGCGGCAATTAATTTAATTACAATTCGTTTAATTGTTCAGATAAATGTTACTTTAATGCGGTTTTTTAAATGAAGGGTTCTTTAATGTAATTTAAAATGTGCATTTTTAACCAATTTTACTGTACAAAAAAAACAAAAAAAAAACTATAAATATAATATTATAATCAGAAATATGTTGCCAACTTTTAGACTTTGATTTTATTTCATACAAATTCTTTAAATATCCTTCAAATAAATATTTTAAAAATAGCTACAATTTATACTTGCTAACAATTTAACCACAAAAAAACGTAACTACAAAAAGGTTGGGTTTTATTTGCAACTCCAAATCTGTAGCGGAGTGAAAATGAATTTTAAAGTAAAGTCGCCTAAGGATCATTCTGTTTTTTATCCCAACTGCCTCATCACACTAAACGTAATGAGCAAATTAGGCAGAGCTGCTGGGCAGAGGGAAAACTATTTGGGGGACTGCTGAGAGGGGACATAGTAGCATCCAAAAGATGCTGCAATAATTATGCAAATTTCACTTAGGTCCGTCGTCTAGCCGAGACGGCAACCGGCAGCAGTGACACCTTTCGCAGGACCAAGGCAATTTGCAGTCGGTGTCTGTCTCCGTGAAACGTGCGAAGGGAACAGGCCGTGACCCGTGCACCTCCTAACACCCGCTGACCCCAGAGTCAGGCCAAGCCCCTACCACCACCACCCACACAAAACGTAAGCGCATTTTAATGATCTCATTTATGCTAATCTGCCAACGCTTGAATCTGTGTTCACGCACAAACACAGCGAGAGTGAGAGAAAACCACAAGCGGGGCTGGGAAGGAGGAGGGGTCTGCGGGCTGGAAACTAACTGCCACCGGCTGCTAATGCTAATGAAGTCTAATTGAATTTCGGACACTTGACACGTCCCACAATCTCTGATCTCTTGTTGACACGCCGGCCAAGGGGGCAACGGGCATAAAACACAGACACAGTCTTTAAACCAGCAATTAAGTAACAAATGTGTATAGTCCGATATTGATATTAATCTAGTTGTATCTTGGATGTGGTTTTGTGGCGACATTAAGTTGGGATTATTGTAGGTAAGTAGCTAAGACAATCATTTAATTTTAAAATTTGGCTTTCTGTTTGTATTTTCTTTTTCAGATTTATTAATTTAAAAAGTATCTTTCTATCTTAAAACTGTTATCCTTTAGATTTCAAATTAATCAAATTATATATAAAATAATATACTTTTTTT
>JAEIIJ010012543.1:0-22209 GCA_018904815.1 Drosophila ogumai | reverse complement strand
CTTAATTTAATATCTAAATTTCGTTACTATTTGTTCCTATTTGCCGTCTTTATCAGTGAAAATCTTTGAATTAAATTGAAATTGAAAACAAATCACATTTGTGTCCTCAAAATCCCTCATAAAAATGATTGAAATATACAAAAACACAGAAACCTGTATAAAACCTTTACCACTTGTCAAAACCCTACTAATATCGTGATTATTTCACTCTTTTCTGATCTTTAGTAGTCAAGTCAATCTACCAGAGAGGCAATATTTTAATTAAATGCTAATAATATTTTGACCTACAAGCCCCTTTGTGCCACATAATAAGTCACTCATGAACGGAGCGGAGTTCAATAAATTTGAAACGTGAATAACTTTAAGCCGCTTTCCAAATGGAAAAGTGGCAGGCAGCCGGCAACTGGCAACCGGCAAACAAATAAAATCCAAACATGCCGACAAATATTGCAGCTCTCAAAAGTACGCAATCATTTATTGAAATTTTCAGCAGTCAAGCGGCGATTTGTGTTTGCCAATGAATCCCTGTGCACACACTCCCTGGCAGGGCACATGTGAGACTGGGGAACTGCAATTAACTAACACACAAACGTTGGGCAAAACAAATTTCGGGCGGAGGACGTAGGATGCGGCGCACGCAGGACATTGACGAGTCATAAACGGGGCCTGTATGTTTTGGTCAGTTGATTAATATGCGAGCTGTAATCATGACTCAAAGGGTGAGGGATCGTCGGGACGAGCCTGTGTGCATCGATTGCCGAGTATGGACAAACACCAATGACACAAATCCCGAGATGCGTAACGAGAATTTCAATTTCGAAGTGTGCCTGCGACCGGCTCAAGTCTCAGCATTTTTAAATGAAGCCCAAAAGGCGGCAGTGACATCCGCTGCTGGCACCCGGCTCGTTTGCATATTAAATCTGGGCCGAAGCAGCGTCCTCCCCCGATTTTAATTAGTTTTAACCCGCGCCAAAAATGAGCCAAGCTGACAGCCGTGACCAGAATCACGCAGGCCGGGCGGCTTCGTCTTCCTTCGCCTAGCCTACTTTAAGTCCGGTTTAAAGTTGACATCGGGACTACTGTCTAACAATAGGAACAAATATGAGTGGGAAAGAAAAACATGTTCCAATACTAGGATGCACATAAACACACCCAGCCGAGGCATAAATACGGGCATATCGGCGATGGCCGCTCTCATGTTGGCAAACATATGAAATGGCAACGTCGTCAGCGTTGATTATTATCAAACAGACAGCGAAGAAAGACGAAAGACAGTTGTCGACAGCATCAACAACAAGATTCGTTAAGTTCCGGAGTCAAAGCCAAATAGAGCGAAGGCCACGAACAGGATAACACCCTTACCAGACAGTTAAGATTTTAAGATTTCTTTGACATTTGGGAAAAATTAATGTAAAGATTTGACACTAATATAATAATATCAAAATTAATTTGAATTTTAAGGATGAGTCCCTAAATTCCATTCGAGCATGCCCGACCGGAAGCAGGGCATTACCAGACACCCAACAGTCGCAGGGCACTTGGACTGGCTCGTAAAGTCAAACGATGTGAAGACTCTGCACAAACACCCCATCTCGCCCATCACATCCCCGTCCACAGGCACATATGTGCGACCTGTCAGTTACACGGACAGAGAGCCGTTCCTCGGGAGCGAGCCCCTGCGGCCTCCCCGGCTATCTTGCACCGTTTTATCGGCAAAGCTCCCCTCACTGCGGCTTTTATTTGTCAAACAAAGTATTTTTATTGGCTTTTTTAGGGAGCTCTACCCCTCGGCCGAAGTCAGCTGACGGCCCGGCCTGACAGAAGCTCGAGGGGATCATGGGGAATGGCCTGGAATGGCCAGGAGGAGGCGCGTGCTCCTTGTCTGCTAAATACTCGACACTTGGTATGTGATTGAAATAATGCCTGGCGATAATCCGTGCCTTATTAAATGGTCCCGGCAACACATTGGCAGTCACCACTGGATTTGGGTCTGGCAGGTGACTAAACTCGTCGTATGCCTACATTTGGGCCCGTCCCAAATTAAAATCTGTTGCTGCGACACTTTGACATCCGTTCGCCCTTCGATATATCACCTCTGCTTATCAATAACTCATCTGAGAATGGATAGCCTAAAGTGTCCATCCAGTGGGCTCGATAAAACTTTAATGAAAAGCACCTTGCCACCGCGTGCCGGCGACCTTTCTTTATGTTGCTCAAACAAACTGTAAACGCTGACAAAGTGTTATTAACAGCATTTAACTTGTGGCTTGAATATAAAATAAGCTTAGCGGTAACAACTTTTTGCATTATGGCCAGGAATTAGCAAATACAAAGATAACAAGAACGAGGTCAGGAAGCCAAGGCTTTTATACCCTTACGGAATTCATAAAATCGAGAGTCTTAAAATTTCAATGAGAACTATGCATAAAATGTATAAATAATTATAGAATATACAGGAATATACATATAGTATTCATTCTTAAGATAAAAAAGAAGTGAGTCTACTACCCTTTTAAACTTTAGCTTTAGAACACACAAGAGAAGGCGATTGGATAAGTTTCAAGTTGACAGCTCTAAAACTCTGCGAGTTAGTCCCATAGAATCAGGTGGACTTTAGTGACTTCCCACTAAAACTGCAGAACTCTGTGAAAGGGCATAAAAATGAACACCGAGGCGGGGGAAAAAATTAAATGCAAACAACGAAATTGGGTGGCAGGCTGCTCAGATACGAAAATGCGTCAATAAAGGGCAGATTCGATTAACTCGCGATTGGGAAACGGGGGGCGGGAGATTAGGACTCAATACGGCGGAATCCAATCAAAGCCCCAAATGGGCGAGGAAGGGAGTTGACATTGAAAATTAGGTAAATTACCGATGGGGCGGTTGCCACGCCGCGATGTGCCCCCCTGCCGCCATATATCTTGGCTGCATTTGAAACCAGTGCCTACACAACCGCGACACACCGCAAATTTCACTGCGGGAGGGTAACTTATGAGTTATGCGACCCCACACACACCGAGCAAACATTAAAAATTCGATTATCTACAGGCAGGCATGTTGCCTGATTTAATGACTGATTGGTGCATATATACAAATGTTTTTTTTTTCTTTTTTTTTTATGGATGCCCCCTGGAGTGAGCTTTGTCACCTAGTAGTCACAGGTCGGTCACTCCATCAGGAGGTCAACATCTGAACCCCACCACTGCGTCCATTTGTGTGCTCTGAACAGCCAAGCACACACACTTTCACATCCGAAGCGCTGTCGGCGATAAAGTTAATTTGCTGATTACAAAGTAACCTCTTCGCAATAATTTATGAGACAAGGTGTATGCTGCTGTTGGGCAGTCAGTGGCGGATGTTACTCCGGAAAACTGTATACCCTACATTTATAAGCTGTGAATATATAATTATTTTACAATATAATAAAACAGATATTGGGAGATAAATGCCTTTGATTGATGTTAGTTTTTTAATTAATTGAGATTTTAATGGCGAATATATTTAACTCTTGGAAATTAATGGTTTTTGGGGCATATTACATCCTTAACATGACCTAAAATATTCAGATTCTTTGAAAATATTTATGGATATTTTATATGATAATTTCTTGGACACAAATAAATATTAAAAAACAGCATAACTAAGTCAAAAAGCAATAAATTAATTTCGAAACCTTTTTACATTCTAATTTTAAAAAATCTGCACGATGGTAACTTCTTTTTTGAACATGGCTAGATCAACTCGGCTGTTGATGGTGTTCAAAAATTGATGTGTTGTATATATGACTCTCTCGTATTTTTTTTCTTAGTAATATTATAATATGCTGCCTGCGTCTAATAAAAAAAACTGTGGAAAAAAGTAAAGCCTGCCAAAGACATGTCCTGACCACGCAACCTGCCGCATTGTTGTCCTTGGCTGTGAGGCCTGTGCTGAGCGAAAGGACAACAGTGGCCACCTAAGTATATAGAAACGGGTTGTTGCAGAGCTCTGTTTGGATTTTTTTAGCCCGTGGCACGTGGGTGTAAAAAATCCAAGACCGTTTTAAAAGTTAATTTCTTTAAATAAGGTTAAAGCATTTGAATACTGTTTAGTTAATTAAAAAAATATATATAACTTACTTAAAAGTTCTAGTTATTAAGCACCTTCGCTGGTGATTTTAATCTTTGTAAAGAACACCTGCTTTAATCTTAGTTAGAGTTTAGGCATTCCCAAACATTTGTGATTCAAGACATATTAATATGAACCAGCAAATCAAGAAAGAGCCTTCTGTTTGCTTTAAAATGAATCCCAGCTGTGCTATTTCTTTGATACGTTTTCTTTTTACTCGATATCCCTCGAGTCCGGTACCTTCACCTGAACCTGACCATAACCCTAGATTGTGGAGCAGTTGCTTTCCTTTTTTTCCGTTCAAGATAAAAACTCGCCACACTCGCAACAATGGCAGCAACAACAACTGCCACTAAACTGTTCAAAAATTCAAGCACAAATATTTGTTTCTTGGTTTGTTTGTTTGCTTGTTTGTAAAACTAATGAAATTTTTGCCATATTCGCCAGGCGGCATCCAACCCAAAGCGAAAAAACATAAAACTTGACCGCAAAAAAAAGTAAAAAAAATTAAAAGAAGAACCCAAAAAAATTAACGCCACCTTGGAAGCCAGGCATCGGGAAGGGCAAGGAGAAGCGAAAGAAATATTAGACAAAGATGGCAGCGGGCTCGAAATCAGGAGGCAGAGTGAAAAATACAAAGCTAGCGGGCAAAGTCGGAGCCCGCCAGCCAGATTATTATGTCAAGTCACGTTTATGAGAGTAATTTCGACAAGACAACCCCCCGCCTCTGCTGGGGCCAGGACCATCTGCACGGAGCTCCGGAGTCCGGAGTCCGGACCGCGCCCCACATCCGGAGGACGCTTGTTAAACGGGGAACGCGACATTGCAGCAGTTAAGACACCGCTCGCGGCCAGTCAATAAACCGTTAAAACCTCACTAGGAGAACAGCGGCAAGGAAGATGTATATTTTGGATGCCGCAGTGCAACTCTTCTTCAGTTTAAAGGAGGCCCGAAACCATATAGCTGGAATTTGGCAATAAAGATCTTGTTTTTAGTTACATTCTTACAAAAAGTATTCTTTCGAAAATGAAAATGTTATATTTAAATCTCTAACTAAAAGATACTTTTTTAAGCAACTTTTTAATATCGTATTTCTTTCTATCTTTTGCGTTTTAAATAATTTTAAGGCAATAAACACTATTATTATTTTTATTATTTTATTTTATTATTATTATATTATTATTTGTTATTAACAAATATTTCCCAATATATATTTTGCATTACCATTTTATTAATTAAATAATCACTGTTTGTAATTATTAAACTTGAATAGAGTAATTTTTTGAAGATTCGATTACATAAACCCTTAAACGTAATTTGTTTTATCTAAATCATATATTATTTGCCTAAGTACAGACTTGATAAGCCTTTTAATAAAGTAGATAGCTGTCGAACTAATTAGAATTACAACACTGTTCAAAAAAGCATGTTTTCTATAATGCATAAGTTACATAAGCTTCAAATGCCGATATAAATCAAACTACAACTTGAGCAATAAGTATAATATTAATATAATATTAATATGTAAAATTCGGACAACCAAGATCTTAAATATACACAATGTTTTTCATGCTGACTAGTGTCCATATTATCCATAAAAGCTTCGTAATATTGGTAGTTTACTATCAGTTATCAAAGCGTTACAATGCGTTTAGTGTGGTTTTACTCGGTCATTTTTTGCTCTATAGATTTCACCACGCAGGCCAATGACATCGGTTTGGTAATATACGAAATCATTAGATATTTTAAAATATAATTTTTTAATTAAATACCCATAGGTTTTAACCAGTCCTACCGCTAGCCAAGAGTATGTGAACAGGTAAGAATGTATTCGGTGTAAACGCAAGCTAATGCAAGTTATATTTCCAGGCAAAAACTGGAACTAGATGCCATATACAAAGAAGTTTTGTCCAAAATCAACGACAACCCCGGTAGTCAGAGTATCCCCCAAATTGTCCAGCAGATTATCGAATTGAATGCAACAGGGCTTTCCCAGTCATATCCTTCGCAATGTCCCACTCAGCCCACATCTCACGGCATTTACACAGTTCAAGTGTCGGGACTGGATCCTTTTCAGGTGTCGTGCGATGCCAAAATTGCCGGTCCTGGCTGGACTGTGATTGCCCGTCGCACCAGCAATAAATTGAATTTCTTTCTCAATTGGGAGGAGTACAAGAATGGATTCGGCGATCTCACAAAAGACTTCTTCATTGGATTAGATAAACTGCACGCCATAACCAAGTCGCAGCCCCACGACCTGTACATACACCTGGAGGACTTTGAGGGACAGACGCGCTATGCGCATTACGATGACTTTTTCGTTGAAAGCGAAAACCAATTTTATGCGATGACAAAGTTGGGCAGATTTACTGGTGATGCCGGCGACTCCCTGGTCCAGAACAAGAACCAAAACTTCTCCACCTACGATAGAGACAACGATGCGTGGGATAAGAACTGTGCCGCAGAGTACATGGGTCCTTGGTGGTACATCAATTGCACTCATAGGTAGTAATACCAATAACTGAATGTTTCCCATAATACTCTATAGAAATTGTTTTTCTAATTAGTAATCTTTTCGGCCTGTATCTCAACGGAGACGAAGGCGAAATTTTGACGTGGAAAGGGATGGTTTGGCACTCTTGGCGAAAAGAGAGTTATTCGTATAAAGTGATGCAGATGATGGTTCGACCAAAATGCTTCTGTTCAATGAAGAAGTAGATTGAAAGGTTTGTATTCGAAAATTGAATACAATGTTCGGCGGATTAATTCGCAATTGATTACAATGCGCAGCTAGTGGACAGCAGCGGCGAAACATCGACTTTTTATGCCATAAGCTGCAACCTACCATAAACTACACTTTACAATTTTTAATTATTAAACGCACTCTCTGTTGTATATCCGAATAAAAATTTGTCAAGCACCAATATTTAAAATATTAATTAAAGATTTTTGAAGACCCATAAATTAATAACAAACAAAAATTTTACTTTTTTCTACCCTACTGTAGAACTATGTATCTCTAAGATACTTTTTTCGTTGAGCTCATTCTACTTTGTGTGTCTATGTTCCACGTTCTATTATTTCTATATTTTATTTTCTATTTAATTTTTTCAACGTTCTATGTTTCTATGTTCTGTGTCCATATTCTATGTTTTATATTTTCAAGTTTTTATAAATACAATTTGGCGCCTTTCTTTATTCTTAGTATTTTTGTCTATGTTTTATTTTCAATATTTTCATAGTTAGATTTTAAAAATGTTTTTTCTTTAAATAAAAATTAAATAAAATTTTTTTATTTTGGTAACAAGAATAGCTACGCTTTTTATTTTACAAAGGATTCTCTTTGTTTTACATAGCCAATTCGACTTTCTTTATCTTTCTAAGTGCCAAAGAGCATGCGCTAAAATTGTCTCTAGAAAACCATTATTACACTTAGGAAAAAAAGTTCTTAATATGAACTTCTGGAATTATTTACATTATTTTCTTTATTTAAGAACACCCTTAGCTATTATATTATTTTAAGTCCATTTTGTTGTTTCTTTAAAAACATTTTCTTTTCACTTTTTTCCAGACTTATTATTATTTTTTATTTATTAATATCCATATTACGATATAATAAAAATTATTTGGCTCTTATTGTTTAAAGAAAAGTAAGAACGGTTCGCTATTAATGTTAGAATCTTGTTCTTAAATATTTTTTCATTGCATTCAATTGAACATGATATACTTACAATTTTATAAACGTAATTTACGGTCTTGAAAGCAAAGTGACACAGTTTATAACCTAGAGGGTAAACTGAATAAATATTAGTTATTGTGCGTAAATAATAGCAGAGTTTATATATTTATGTAAATGTAAATATTACTTCCAGAGCCTGAAAAGCTTGAAATAAAATTCAACCTGTAGAAATAACTTTTCAAAAGCGAATATGTTAGCTTTTAGAGAATGAGGTTGGTCCTTACCAGTAAAAGCTTGGTTATTTAAAAATAGAAGAGCTATGACAGTAAAAAAATGAATTTCTGAATTTTTGATTTAGGTTTTAAAATTGCCAAGTCGTCATATATTTCATATTTAATTACGTTTTTAAGTTTATTAATTTATTAAGTCCACCTCTTGCTCGTTTCCAGTAGAATTGTGGGACTTTGAAGAGTGCAAAGAACATAAACTCTATGAGACTGATAATTGAGCAGCCTAAGCAAAGCTGACAAATTCCGCCAAAGGAAACTGTAGGAAGTAATTAAAATAATATTATAAAATTATATAGTAACACACAACATACCGATCAAATCCACCCAGGTGTAGATCAAGTTAGTCTTGTAAACCAGCATAGAGGGTTTTTTGAAGAACACATTGAGCCACGTGTTCCTGAGCCGGCTTGAGTTCGCCTGCAGCCAGGGCTGCTGGACGCTCTTGCGCATGTCAGTCACCAAGGTCAGGGACTTGCAGTTGTGCAGACACTCGCACAGCAGACCCGCCTCCTCCCGGTGGACGTACGGGTGCTCTCCCACCTGCTCGAAATTCTGCAGAAGGTGGTTGTGGGAGGACAGGCACGGCAGGTCCTTCAGCCGGCAGGCAGTGTACTCGGAGGGCGGATAGAACAGATCCAGGGAGCAGTTGCAGTAGCGCAGCAGATATCGCTGCTGGCACTCGGCCATGCAGTTCTCCAGCATGTACTTCTGCCCCTCCAGGGTCTGAAAGTGCTCGCTGTCCTGCTCGTAGTCCGTCACGCAGCGCCGCCACCGCGAGGGCAGGCTCAAGGTGCTCTCGTCGAAGTAATGGTACACGGCTGTGACGGCCACATTGGTCCGGTAGTAGGGTACAACCTCAATATCGAAGCCGAACCACACGTCAGCCTCCACCACGTTCAGCTGAGGAATTGGAATTGGAATTTGGGGCCCACATTTTTAGGGAGCCATACTTCCTACTTACCAGAAATCCTTTTTGACCCCTGTTGCCCGGAGCATGGCTGTCTTCTTGAAGCTGTAGCCGGAGAAGCAGCCCCGTGTTTATGCCAGTATCCGTTCCCCTTCGCTGTTCCAGCTCATTGAAGGCCAGGCATAAGCCCAAGGGCAGCCGGCGGGGTCTGAAGATCTTACAGCAGTCCCGGGGCGCTGTTTGCCAGTGGCAATCTGCTAGGATTTCGTCACACCTCCAGGACAGCTCCGTAACAATCTGCGTAAAGTTGAGGTGATTCAGGTCGTCCAGGTACTCACCCTGCAGGGAATCGAAAACGTTGAACTGATGGAAGCTCAGGCTGTCGTAGGCGGTGAGTATCCGCTCGAAAAGACCCTCTTGGGTAGGCGTAATATTGTATTGCAGCTTGACCTCCGGTAGCCGAGACCAGTTCAGACGGTTCCTGTTGCAGATGATGACCACCGGAAAGGCGATGTGATGTATGGAGGCGTGCGCGTGGGCCACGATGGTCTTGAACTGCTTGCTGTGGTACCGCTCGCCCAGCAGATAGCTAACGTAGACGAGTACCGAGCAAGCACAGATCAGGGCGAGGGACCACAGGAACCTGGCAAAGGAACCGAACCTGCAGATTATATCACTCCAAGTCCCGATGTTACGTGCCTTTCTTACCGCATTCGTCGGCGCATTGTAGGCAGAAACAGCAAATATAGCCCATGGATATGTGACCTGGTGATGTAGCCCTCGAGAAGGTCCATCCAGGCTGTCTTTTTATCAATTTTCAGTTCCTGTGAGGGATACCTTTTCCGCCAGGCATCAGCAGGCAGCACCCTCTTGACTTTAGCAAGGGGTCTAATAAACATGGTGTAGTTTGTACTTCACAAGAGAGTCAAGGCTTTTATAGCAAACCAAGCATAGATCTGTCGGGTTTTAGGGTAATTTAAGGGTATGTTTAATATGTACAACGTTGTCATGAGTATCCGGTTGATACGCAATGTAATACATATTTTAAATTCAAAATATGTAGAGATTTGAATAAATGTGCAGAGAGCCTGATCAATAATATCTAAAGCAACTATATATAATTTTACAAGGAATATACTACCCTTGCAATGACAGGTTAGTGTATTCGAACTTCTTATAGCGACAAACCCCTCAGTAACCACATTTGAGGTAATTTCTAATCAGTGTTTGCAAATCATTTGCGATAGATTGCATTCAATTGAACTTATTTCGGTGCCAATTAGTTTGACACATTTAGTTGGCTGTTGGGGGATGCAAATCGGGTCAAATCTCCAGAGAATACTGGGTCGATTGGCGTGACCTTTGGGCTGACAGCCGCGTTAGCCTTATGGCTTATGGGCGCCAGGCACGTCAGACCCAGGCTGTTCTGGGACATGACAAGGCGTTAATCGGGACCTAATTACCGGCTGCATTCTGGCACGCATATTGGAGAGTAAGTATAAAAGTCCTGGGCTGTCCAGCGACCAGACTTAGTCCGAAGCCGTCATGACGCTAGTCTACTTTTCATCGGCAAGCCAGCAGCCGGCATCGCTTCCGCGTCGCTATGCACATAAGCTGGCCCAGTCCGCCTGGCAGCTGGCCCTGCGATTCGGAAGACGCACCACCATCCACGGCCTGGACAGGCTCCTCAGCGCCAAGGCGAGTCGGTGGGAGCGCTTCGTCTGGCTGTGCACCTTCGTCAGCGCATTTCTGGGAGCCGTGTATGTGTGCCTGATACTCTCGGCCCGCTACAACGACGGTCACTTCCAGACGGTGGTGGACAGCACGCGCTACCCGGTGTACCGCATACCCTTCCCGGTGATCACGATCTGCAACCGGAACCGCCTCAACTGGCAGCGCCTGGCCCAGGCCAAGTCCAGGTTCATGGCGAATGTCAGCGACACCGCTCTGCTGGCGCTGTTTGAGCGCATCTTGGGCAGCTACGACGATGCCTACTTCGGCCACTTTCAGTCCTTTGATAGGCTGCGCGGCCAGCCGACGGAGCTACTTGGCCACATTAACTTCAGCCAGGTGGTGGACTTTATGACTTGGCGCTGCGACGAAATGCTCACTGACTGCATGTGGCGGCACTTCACCTACAATTGCTGCGACATCTTCTCGAAGAGACGCAGCAAGAACGGGCTGTGCCTGGCCTTCAACACCGTGGAGACTGACGAGGGCCGGCGCATGCAGCTGCTGGATCCCATGTGGCCCTGGCGCACAGGATCGGCGGGTCCCATGAGCGGTCTCTCTGTGCGGGTCCTGATCCAGGCCAGCAAGCACTGGCCGGGCAGGCACAATGAGAAGGGCATCGACGTCATGGTCACCGAGCCGTTCGTCTGGCACAACAATCCTTTCTACATTCCCGCCAATACGGAGACGGCATTGGAAATAGAGCCCATCATCTACTTTTACGACAATGACACGCGAGGTGTTCGCTCCGACCAGCGGCAGTGTGTGTTCGATGTGAGTTAATGGCGAATCTAAACGAAACAACTAGAATTCGCTCTTTAGGATCACTTTAGGCTCAAAAAAGGAGCTCCCCTACTCCTTCCACTCGCTTCTTACTCCAGCCTTTAACTCAATCAAATGAATCCCGTAATTTGAACATATTTTCATACTGACTGCATTCTAGGATGAGCACAACAGCGACGACTTCAAGTCCCTGCAGGGCTACGTTTACATGATTGAGAATTGCCAATCGGAGTGCCATCAGGAGTACTTAGTGCGCTACTGCAATTGCACAATGGACTTGCTTTTTCCACCGGGTAAGCACGTTTCGCCCAACCGCAGCACAGCCTTTCGAACTCACCCAACCTCTAATCCTTCTGCAAAGGCCAATATCGGTCATGCCGGTCGCAGGATTTGCTCTGCCTGGCGGAGCACAATGGTAAGTGGGAAGTGGCCAAGCCCCCAACCCCTGACTCATAACCTTCATCCGCAGACCTGCTCTCGTACTCCCACCAGCCGGGCGAGAAGGGCTTTGTCCGGAATAATTTCGAGGGGATGGTCTGCAAATGCTTTCGCAACTGCTACTCTTTGAACTACATCAGTGACGTCCGTCCAGCTTTTCTGCCGCCGGACGTTTATGGCAACTCCTCGTATGTCGATTTGGACGTGCATTTCCGCTTCGAGACCATTATGGTCTACCGAACGAGTCTGGTCTTTGGCTGGGTGGACTTGATGGGTCAGTATACCGAATTCATCAGTACTTAATAAATAAATTGATTCCATAAGTTGATCAGTTCAACCATGTATGCTTACCCGAACCACTTCTTTACTAACATTTATATATTAATTGTACTAATTACCTAATTACTTGTTCAATTAGTTTAGCAGGTTGACTCAAACAATTCCCGACCAACTCACAAACAAAGCCTTACTTAATATAGATTGATTTGATTAAATCTGAAGGTAACCACTTCTTCTTGATGTTCCCACAGTTAGCTTCGGTGGCATCGCCGGACTTTTCCTCGGCTGTTCCCTAATTAGCGGCATGGAGTTGGCCTACTTCCTGTGCATTGAGGTGCCGGCCTTTGGCATTGACGGGCTGCGCCGGCGCTGGCAGAATATGGCCACAACCACGCCCACCCAAACGCTGAGCTTCCGCCAAAATACGCCCAGTCAGCTGATGGAGAACTACGTTATGCAGCAGAAGGCGGAGCAGGCGCGCCGCCAGAAGGCCAACTTTCAAAATTGGCAACGCCTAACGTTCGCCCATAAGCATGTTATTAGCAAGTGAATAATGCGACCCAATAAAATATGTATTTGCACGGAATCATTGACGGCAAAAGGTCCGCCTAAGTAGCTGCCGGGTGGATAGTTGGCATACCCAGCTGCCACCGAGTCAACAAACAAATTGTGCTCATTTTTCAGGCTCGCAATTGTCAGGAACCCCTCCAAAGAGGCGTCCTTCTCAGACACCCGAGAAATTGAGTGTCTGCCGGCTGGCTGCTGCCACCTCCCTTTTGGGCCCTGGTTGCGGTTCCTGGCCGCACGTTGACAGCTTCATTGCCAGACATTGTTAATCAAAATTGAGGTTAAGTCGTGCCCCCGAAGCCGGTGGCCTCTGTGGGAAATACTTTGCCGGAAGTTTATTGAGACATTTACTTGGCCCATGGCCGAGACAGCCCCTGAAACCCAAAAGGCGGTTACGCTGCAATTAGGAGAGTTTGCATGTTGGGCAAGGCTTGGGTCATGGTAGCTGGAGTATTAATTTGTATAAAAGTAAACTCACCAAGGGGGAATAGCCCCCAATCATTTTTGTTATGTAATTTTAAACAGTAAATATTTACATGAGTTGTTTCAAACTTGTCATTGTGTACTTAATATTTTGACCATTCAAAAGACTTTCTTAGCATTGAGTCAATGAAAAAATTTCACCTAGAAAGGTTTTTAAATAATAGAAGTTGACCTAGGAAGACTTATGATATCCAAACTTCTTCACATCTGCCGTAACGATGCCTTCCTTATATGGGCTTCTTATGCCCTTTTCCCAACTAGTGTCACAGGAGCAAACAATAACGTTCGCTGTGGGGAATTAAATTCAAAAATATCACATTTGATTTGTGTCAAATCTACTCAATGCCAACACTGGAGGGCAGGTAAGTGGCGTTAGTTGGGGACTGGTAAAATATTTACGCTGTCAGCGCACAGTTGATGAAGTCAACTTGTCAAACAGTGTTGGCTGCTGCATTTGCCGGAATGTGGAACACACGGCACCAGCAGCAGTCTAAGGGGCCGGGGATTGGCCAATAAATGTCAAGGCAGCCTTTTCCTGTCGGTTTGAGGCCCGACGTGGAAGTGGAAGTCTTTGTTCCCAGCACATTGACAAAATTTGACAAGACGGCGACGCCTTCACATTATCATTCACAACTTCTTGCGGCTAAGGCAATGCAGTTAATTCTGTCAGGAAAGTATATTTTGAGAGTTAATTCAAGAGTCATAAATATGAATTATTGGTGGATAAAATTAAAAAGTAAGTTACCTATTTTTTGTAAAGATTATAAAGAAATGTGCAGCACGCTAATAAGCAACTTTTGTAGCTTTTCTTTTCTTAAAAAGACAATGTACATTGTATTCCACAAATCTCGAAAAGCCAAATTGTTCTCTTACATATTGACCATTCGATTGGCATATCTGGCTTATAAGACGGCTTTTACTGCTACCTAATCGGCTTACTCAGCTTGGAAAATGTATTTGAACAAAGTTGCATTTTCAAGATGCACACAAAAGGAAAAGCTGCTGGCGAAATCAGCTTCGAAATATTTTACTTGCCTTCATCTCAAATAAAAAATCAAGGACATCTGTTACGAGGCAGCTACTGCTATCCCTTTGTGGATGTGTGCGTTCCCAGTGGACACAAGATTAACTCTTATTTCATGCAGACACAGTCAGGAGAATAATGCCAAAATAGAAATAAAAGAAATTGTGTAATGATGCGCAGAAGGGAAGGTGGCAGACAAGGAAAAGAAAAAGAAACTGGAGATTTACTTACTTAAAATAAGCTGAATTTTGGGTCTTAAAGAATCTGTTTGATAAATATGCAAAGCTTTGATCCTGATATTAATGTATATCATATTCATGTTACCAAGACTTTAATTCATCACCTTTAAACTTGTATAGTAAATTTAACGAGCCCTCCTCATAGGTCACACCCTCGACACAATCGCAGGAAAAGTTTTGCCCCTGAAGTTTTCCGCTAAACGATGGTGACGACTGTGAACAGTCGCTGACATTCCTTCGCCGGCATAAGGGCTTCTGATCCACCTTGCGGCACAGCATGCTGCTGCTGCTCCAATGCAACAGCTATTAATTTTGCATTGTTGCTGGTGCGGATTTTGTGGCATTTGTGACATCCGTGCAATGAAGTTGTGCGAGGGTCGCCTCACCTTTCACTCTCTGGTGTCAAATGACTGCGAGTGTTTGCTCTGTCTAGACTTGTCTAGCTGCCATTATCAACACATTTATATGAAATTTAATATATATACAGGCATAAATATGGGAAGTGAAATGACTTATCTTGGCTTTTAGCTGCTTTTGGGGTATTTTGCATTGTTTCTTTTTGCTATCGGCAAAGCCTTTGTCAAAGTAAAAAAAAAAAGAAGAAAATCCCTTACTTATAATTTCTAATTTTATTCAGTCTAGAGTTGCTTTTAAAGCTGTAACCTTTCTCCCATGGATGCTATTTTCCTATACAATTCAATATTTCTTGCTTACTGTGAGAGAAAGGACGTAGCCAAAATTTATGAATTTTTATGGCTGCCACCCTGAGATTTAGCTACGTCTGTCAACTTAATGCCTCCTACTCCTTGCGGCTTCTCTAGCCATTTTGGTCCGTTGCTTTTTGCACCTCAAAAGTAAAAGCCACACAAAACCGACGTAGCACGCTTTCAACGTTCAATGTGTTTTGCATTCGTAAATAGTTATTTTTCCCACAAAAATCCTCCTTCTGGGCGAAGGTGGAGCAGCTGCCGCCCTTCTCCGGCGGGCAGGCACGTTGTGGAGCGACTGACTGTCACCGGAAAGTTAATTTCGCGTTGTATTTATTATTTATGTGCATTACTTGGGCGCTCTTAGAGGATTTTCACTTACCTTCCAACTTGGGTTGGGAAGTTCCTTCCACTGATGGCGGTTTCAGCAAGAAAAGCTCACCATCAAACATGTGAAGAATTTATTAAAGAGACAGCATTTCTTTAAATTATATTGTATTTTAATTCTTAAAATTAAATTGACAAAATAACCTCTTAAAATATCTTCAATCGATTTCTCCTACTCCCAAGTAAAATCGTTGTCTACGGTTAGCACTGCAATTTCCCTCTGGGACGTGCTCAGTGGAAAAGCAATTCGATTGGGTTAATTGGCACGCAACAAAGCGAATCTTCGGTTCGATTATCTACTACTTACATAAATTCGTATTAATTAACACTCATTTCAAAGTGCGCTGCCGCTCTCCCACCTGCCAGACCTTTGAGTCAGAGGAAGGGGAAAACTCGTTGTTAACGTAATTACTTCGCAAATTTTGGTCTGTCAGTCTGTGGCTCCTTGTCGGTGCAAGGCCAAGAAGCACGGAGGCACGGATCCAGAAAGGGTGCTGAAGTTGACGGAGGCGCTGGCGGGGAACATTTAAATTTACTTTAAATTAGAGCTCAAGTAGAGCGGAGTGCCGTGGCATCAGTTGGCCCAGCAGAAGCTGCCATCTGTCCTTGCGGCTGACGAACAATGCGTCAAAGTGTTGTATGCAAATAGACAAGGTCGGGGGGCTCCTCGGAGCTCCCACCAAACCCTTTGGACGCTGTTCATCTTCGCTGCAAAATGGCGGTTGCGCTCGACGGACATGTTTGATTACAAGTGCATGTTGTGCATGTATCATCGCGGCAAAGCCCTGGCCATGGCTGGCAGGACAAGAGCTGCATATTAAATGCAGGACATTGCGGCTTGGCCAGAGGCAGAGCCTAGAACCTTATGGCCAAGTGCACCACTATAGTGGTAATTGGCATTGGACTGATGAGGGATTGTTCCTGCACATAACACTGTTCACACAAGCTATATTTTATGCAAAAAATTATAGCCAGTAATTATTCATTCAATTATAATCATATGACCTTAATTGTGGCAGCCTCAATACAAAGTGTTTCTGAAAATAGATAAAAAACGCTAAGGCAAAAATTGCGACAGGAACAAAAATCCTGCCCAAAATTACGAAAGTCGCTAAGCAATTTGCATATATTTAAAATAAATAAAAGAAATAATTTATAACCATTAAATTATAAGGCGTTAAGCTAATTAAATTCTCTGCAAACTACAGGGTTTCTATGATCTGCCAGACAAAATACTACAAATTCCCGCTTTAAGAGAATCAACTTACTTCAGGGGTCTGGAGTCAAGCAGTTGATAAATAATCAATTAGGATTTCGCCCCGACTGCAGACATTTGTGTTGGTTCTCAGGGAATAACTATTAGCTTCGACTATTTTAGCCATTAGGCCACCTTTTCCGTTTTTGCTTGGCTAAACGCTGGACCTTTTCCGGAAGCCGAACCACTTGATATGCGTATAAACATTATAAAATCGATTTACCTTTTCCCAGGACTCCCTGTCGTATTTTGTGCCATTGTTGTTTTGCAATTGACCTGGTAATTTCATCATATCAACATAAAAATACAAGGTTTATTCTTTTTTCCTTAATCGTGCATCGGTTTGGGTTCCTCGTTTGTCTGCAAAGTTTTTGGGCTTGCAAATACCGTTGCCTACCTTCCGGCGTCTGTCAGCTTTATCAAACAACGTCCTGCCGAAGGCAATAAGTGTCATATGCCCGATGGCAGACACCGAACCTTTCCGGCAACACACTTCAAATGTCAGTTAATAAATTGCAAACGTTTTTCTGCGAATCGACAAACCAACTGCACTTAATGTCACCGCCACGCACACACGGTACGATGCCTGTGCAGACAATGAAGTTGCCACTGTTGACATGGAGCGTGACAGTGTCGGGGTCCTGGCGACCTGCAACCTGATGCCGCGTCGCTTCGCTTCAGACATTAACAAATAAAGTGCGCTAAATTATATGTTCCTTGCGGGCGAATAAGAGGGAATTCCCTTTACCGTGCCCTCTCCTTAAACCTGTAAATAATACTGCAGGTTTCAACAGTAAAATGGCATCGTCTTCGTCTTTGTCGTCGACTAAGTTTTAATTACAAAAACAGTTACAACGCTCGAGGATCAACAGAGAACCAAAAACCACGAATATTGTAGGTTCTTTCCCTGAATTATTAATACTTCTAATGTATTATAAAAACATTTTTTGAGGAAGTAATAACCAGATACATTTATTATTCATACCTTTTTAATGCGTCATGTTCCCATAAAACAGGACACAGAACTAAATCTGTCAATTTCCTGCTCAAGATTAAGATATGAATCCCTGCAAGGAAAACTATCTCTTAACTCTATACTTAACTTGATAATTTAAATGAACTAATACTTCTGCTTTAGTAAGAAATCCTAATCTGAACCATTTAATCTAATAAACGTTTGGTAATTAATAGCAAATTGTCCAAGTGCTGTGAGCTCGATTTGATAATGTTTTAATTTGTTCAAGAGTATTGAAGCAAACGCGATACGAATTCAATCTCTCCCTTTGACGACACGCCAAGCAGGGAAAGTTAACGTCATGCATGCAACTAAGCAAAGTTCAAGCTGACGCTGAAATGCACTTTGGCAACAAAACACGGGAAAAGTTTTCACCAGGTGCCTCAAGATGACCGTCGTATTCTTTGCCATCGCTTTCTAGCATCCTGTCAGAGCAGTGTCGCCATGTTAAGGCCCTTGCTGGGTATTATAAATTTAACCAAAGGTTTGTAACGCGGCTGGGATTGGCAAACTGCAAAGGTATACAAACTTCTGCTTGTCAAAGTTCGATTCCAACCGTTATTGATGATTCTCAACAGCCTCTGGACTTCAAATACAACAACTAACGATAATTGCGGAGCTTTCTAACGGCAGCGGAAACCCGGAAACTTTTTCAATTAAATTGATTCCCTCCTGCTGCTATCAATGCTATAAAAATTGTTTCTCCAATGCGTTGACAATTAATTGCATTTTACCTTGTCTCACGTTTAATGAGCAGCCTCCCTAGTAGGTATAGGTGTGTGCCAGACTTGGCAAAGTAACTAGCAGGTGTAAAAGAGTATACTACACGTTCGCCCTTTTACCTGCCGCTGATTTAAAGTTGGCCAGCGAAAGAAAAGTTAAAAAGAAATTATATCTTTCTGTTTGGATTTGTAAAGTTCTTTTTGATGTTAACTTGCAAAAAGTTTAAAAACTTTCAAGACTGCGGAGCATTTTGATAACATCAAGAGCTCTGTATTGTCGATGGGATATTGCAAGCGACCACAATTCCTTCTACTAAATATTTGTATAGAAGTAAAATTATATACTGTGTTTATGTTTTATGTTTAGTAATGTAATTCGACTTTTACACTATTAAAAAAAAATATATATAACTCTTAAATTTCCAAAGAACTTGACTTAAAAATGAATATACCCTTGGCTTTCCTCGGAATATCTAGAAAATACTTATCGTTTTCCAATCACTTTAACACTGCCTTTATTTGTACTTCTTACAGAAGATCGAAAGTTAGTGTTTCGTTAATTTTCCCTTTACTTACGTTGCAATTGTTTTATTATTAATGGGGTTTCCAGTGTTGCCCTAAAACTTATTGACAAACCTGGCCAAAACTAACAATTTGTGTGTTGGGCCCTTCGGTCTTATTCCTGAGGATATGCCTAAAAGCTAAATTGACAATCAGTAGGTAGTATCGAAATGAAATCGTCGGAATCCGTCAGGTCCGACTGACTTATCACCGCTTCCCATCTCAATGAGTGCCTGCGCGCATCTTTCGGAGCTGGACTCACTGCAGTTTCCGCCCAACAAACTGAGATGCCACTTGGCCATCTTTTGTTAGACGTCCTTGGCTGGCGAAAAGGACGTTCCATGTCACGTTGCCAGCAGCATGGTCTGTTTTGAAATCTCTGGTTTAATGGCGTGGAAAATTGGAAAACCTTTGTCTGCTACGCTCGGCTCGGCTCGGCTGGACAGGACTCGGCTTGTCCTGGCCTGGTCTCGACTTGACTCCGTCTGCTTTGTGGCAGCTGTTCGGACCTGACTTCTGGGCCCAATTCTTAAATTTGGCCGGGATGCAATTGCTGTGGCAGCCAGCGTTGAACGAGTGCCAAGTAACTTTCCTCAGGTGCTCGAAAATTGCATCTAATGAGTGCCATAAATTAGTGCCAACTTTGGCGCAGATGGGATCTTCCTGGTCCTGAATTGTTGGCGGCGTACATTTACACCCCCGGCCTTTTCATCCTCGGTGTGCATTTTTAATGAAGTTTGGCGCGCTGCGGTTTTCTCGACTGCTCAAGTTGCTACCACGCCCACATATTTACTGGTTAAATTTGCGAAAAGGCTCAAATTGCTTGTCTTTATGCAAAAAAAAAAGACGCAACTTGGCGTCTTCAGCTGGGCTTTACCATTATATGCGTGGGTTTACAAAGTGGTTTTAATTAGTTGTGTTGCCTTTCTGCAAGCTGGATGCTTTGTGTGCAACACGTTGAGTGTTAATTTTATTGGGCGTGTTGGGTTTCCTTATGTGAAGGGAGAAATATAAAATACATAGAAAACGAAAAAAAATAATAACAATGTTCCTGATTACTTTATGGAAAGGCCTCGAAATTATTATGTAGTATTACTTTAACATAATTTTTAAACGCTTGCCATTTATTATATATTTTACTTATTTACTGAATTCTTGATGCCTATGCGTGCTTGTACAAAACCGCATGTGACAGGCATGTGACATTCGTTATACCGACAAGAAAGAAGGCCTAGCTCGGCGGATCGAAGCTTAAAATACCCTTGCTGATAAGTTAATGAATTCAAATATAACATATGTTCATATCCCAGTTTCTGCCTCTTACGATTTATAAGTAAAATAAATATTGAAATTTAAAAATATTAAAAATACAATCCTAATGAATTTTCTTAATAATTTTAGGAAGCATTATTGCTTAACAAAGTATTTTAAGTTTTTAACTAACCTTACAAAAATTTTCCGAATTAAAGAAAAACTGTATATTTTAGGTCAGAGACTGAAAACCCATTTCTGTATATTTTTGTGCAATAAAATTAACAAGTCTCATTTAATCAGTTGCAAAACTAGAATACCCCTACAAGGGTATACGAGTAGCTCTCACACCAACTTGTGTTTTTGGCAGGTGCAAGAAAGCCTGGAAGTAAGGCGACAAGTCAGGCCCAAAATGTCAGCACAAGTCAAAACCATAAGTCAAACCACAACATATGAATCAAGGAAACCGATGTTGATGCCTGTGTTTGCGGAGACGGTTTCAAAGAGCGAACCAAAACACCTTCGCTTATTTCAAAGAGGAAACGTGTCGTGAAAATTTAACCTTTTTAAATTATAAAGAACTTTTTAAAAGGTTTTGATATGACACCATGACTGACCATCCCCAAAATTAAATATAGTACATGAAGTACATGCCAAGGTTCAACGAATGAGTACCTGCAGGAAATCAACGATAATTTGAGCCTTTTAATGGCGTCCCAATGCACTGGCAGGATGTCCGGCCGGCAACACAGTCCCTGGGGGCTCGAGAGAATGAATGCACTGATTTATGACACCCTCCAATGCAAATGGGAAAACGCATGATAATTACGCTTTACCCCCACTCACACGCTCTCCGTGAACTTTGGCTGTCATTTCCTGGCTGCCCAGCAACAGAAAAAAACAAATGCAATATAATCCCGCACGGAGATGCGAACCCAGCAATCAACTGGTGTCTCAGTTTCCATTAGAGCAAGCCCAAGCACACTACCCCTCGCTCACATGGCCAACTCGCTCCTAATGCACCTGGGCAACGACATCAGCGAGGAAAATCATCCCCGCAAGATTTGCCGCCACGACTGGCAGCCAAATAACCCAAAACAAATGGAAATATCCCCGGAGGAAGCCAGAGAGCGAGAGAAAAATGTCCTGGAAACGGGCCTGGTTCCCCTGCAGGAAAATGTTCCTTTTCTGGGAATTTTCCCCTCAACAAATTACCAAGTTTACTCACCAGATAGAGCTCATTTTGGTCATAGAACATTTATTTATGCTTCTTGTATTAAGTAAAAGCATCGGAATGTCACTGAAGTGCAAGTTAAAAGTAAAAATGCGGGGAAGTCGACTTTCGGGCAAGCTGACTGCAAAAGTTTAAGCCTATAATTTAACTCTGACTGACTAGCTGAACTGACTATGCAATTATTTTATACTATTACTCATACTACCCTTACCTGTTTGGAGACCTTCCTTACAGGCTGACCACTGCAATTACTATTCGAGTTTCCGTATTGGACACTCTAATAGCTGTAATAAGTTATTATTACTAATACCCGTAACGTAACGGCATAGGAAGCATTTATGGAAATTAAATGCAGTCACAAACAAGTTTGAATCCTCAAAAATAAATGTTAGCCAAAATGAGCAAGGGTCGCAGAAAGGAGCAGAAGCCATGGCAACCCTTAATGCGTTGTCCGGATTAAATTCCCGAACCATACGTCAACGCTCGAGGGGGTGTAGTGTGTAACGTTGAAGTTTGTCTGCTTTAGGAGGATCTGAGCTGCTGGGGCACG